>VZTV01057560.1:16488-65171 GCA_013400875.1 Anhinga rufa | reverse complement strand
TGGGATGTTTCTTTTGACGGCAATGCCAGTTCAGACTGCACATTTAATCATAATACAGGCAAAATGGATCATCCAGAAAAAAATGGGAACCCCTTTTCATTTTTACTGTGTAGTTAATCTCATTTGACCATCTTTTTCTGGCTGATGGGGCATGTGCTACTTCATGTTTAGGATTTAAACTTACAGAATTAAAATCCTATTTCCCAGAAAAAGTTGAGCCTTTTTTAATGTGCTTCTTACCTTTTGACCGTTATCCTCTGTATAGTTTAATATATTGCAGAATTTAGACTGTAGTTTCAGGTAGTTTTATTATAAGTGACAAAAATAACAAGCTGTGACAGTGAAAGAAAGCTGAAGGCAGACACTGAAGTGTCTGAACTGTCTGCTACTTAGCTCAGCACAGTAAGTGTTGAAAGTTTCCTACAACCATCTATTTTTAACTATTCTGCAAAGCTCCCACTTGTTTCTCATCCCATATCACTTTTAATTTATTCAGGTCCAATAAAGAAGATTCCTCATTAAGCTCCTGGATGTTTGTGTAAACTGGATATATGATACCGAATCTGTGAAGAAATAGAACTGCTCTTTATTATGCTTATTTGTCTTTTACGTGGGTTGGGTGTTTTTGGTTTTGTTTTTGTTTTTTTTGCTATAGAACGGAACAGTTTGTCACTGATCTTAGATTCTGTGAACAGATTTTCCTTCTTAGTGTCCATATACTGTCCTACGGGTCACTTGTGCTCACCACACTGGATTGTGACGAAGTTCTGGCAACTACAAAAGTCTCACATTCAGATGTGATTTCTGGCGTACGTGCTCCGGCTTGCAGGAGTTCAGACATGAGAAGGCGGTTTGCCTTCACTGGTGGCAGCTCTTCACCCAAGGACCTTCCCTCTGGTTATGTCACATAGATTTGACTGTCTTCTGCTCTCTCCCATGCCACTGCATTTGGACTGTCTGCCTAACACGGAACTTAAAGAGAAGGCAAGGAAGCCCCATATTTGAAAACATGCTTGCAGTCTTCCATACAGGGAGCTGCTGAGCTCAAACAGTGTTTGTAAGCTAATAGATTTTTCCAAGCCATTATGTCACTGGCAAATTGAGTGCTCATGATATAGCACGTCTGGATGCAGAAGTAATGAATGTATAGCAGGAGAGTGCAAACACCTGCTCTGCCAGCAGACGTCTCTCTTGTATGACAATATGAAAGACTTAGCTCTTCCTTTCACCCAGTTCTTCCTTAGAGAAATTCAGGTCTTGGATCACTCAAGACTATTTGCCCATATGCTGTGTCCCTGTGTCTCAGGGCTCTGAGGGCACTGATAGGCCCTAATGGCCCTGGCTGGCTGCACCTGGGGCCTCCACCCACACCCTGCCCATGGTCTGGGGCTGTATTTAAGCTCAGCTCAGGACTCTGCTAAGATGTGTGTCACTGAAAATTTCAATGGGCAGAGGGAGGTCTTCTCAGGTAAGGTAATATTTGCTTTCCAGTACTTTTGTTTTCAAGCAAAAGTTTCTGCTTTCTGTTTTTCATTGCATCTGTCAGAGGCTTGACAGAGTACGTAAGTGAGGATGATGAATGTCTGGGTTGCTCTAAGTATAGCCTTGTAACGGCATGGGCTGCTCAGTGCTCTTATTTAGGTTGTCATGTTACTTTAGGGATGGTCTTGAAAATTAAAACTTCTTAATGATGGTAGTTTCTGCGGGGTGAACTTGAGGATATGCTCCCTGATGCAGTTAAGAAGCGCGCGTGGGGCTGCTGGGTGCTTTCTCTCTTTCCCAGTGTTTGCCCCGATTTAATGGTGTTGGGGAGCTGAACTAGCTCTGTAGATAAGAGGGAATGCAGGTGAACAGTTATATGAATCTGTTTCCTTGCTGTGTAAGGTGTATAAACAGCATAAAGCATACAGGAGCAAGATGACAGAGATCAAGTGTGCATCCTATGCAGCTGGGGGCACACAGGCTGCATGCCTGTGGTACAGCTCCAGTGAGAAGCCCTATAGCTATTTTAACTGGTAGACCAGCAAAGGCTATTAATGCCTGAGAGGGAGTGGGACTCCACATGCCCTGTGTCACAGCTGTGCAGCTATAACTGCTTTTTGGTTGCAGCTGTCACTCCTCTGGCTGATGTGGCCATGAGAAGAAGGGCTGCACTTCTTCCCTGCTGTAGGCATGCCTATTGTTGTTACACCTGCCAGACAGCTCTTACTGAATTGCTTACATATTGTCCAACCTGATTAGTCCAGACTGCTTGAATATTTGTGCAAAGTCCTGCTAAAGGTTGGCTATGTAATTGTAGATGTACGTATACCAGCTATGGAAAGGTTTTTGCAGTCCCTTGGTTGACAGGTGAACTTCATAAGGAGCTTTGAATTTTTCATGCTGCTGTTGCTGCTGTTCCTAAGACGAGCCCCAGTGAGACTGGTTGTGGTCAGGATACCTACTATGACCTGGTAGCACCCAGTACTCGGTTACCTAGGCAGGTAAATTTGCTTACTGGTTTGAGTGGTTTTAGGTCCGAAGCAGGTTAAATGGTTCTTGCAAAATGAGAGACTGATATCTCTAGTGAAGAGAGCAAATTTAAAACCCTTCCTAAAACTTGTGTGTAGAACTTCTTAGGTGTTGGGTGAGACATCTCCTTTACTCCTCTGTCCCAAACCAAATGCCCTCCAAGTCTAATTTGGAGCAGATCTGGGGCCATTTTTTTTCTCTATCTAGGCAATATGCAGTAAGTATCTCTTCATCTTTGTGTACTGCTGCAGCAACAGGCTTTCTTTTGTGCTTTAATGTGTTCTGTGGTGGGGATGCAGCCCTCCAGAGGTTATCGGGGAATTGATGGGGGGTTTTTGTCTTAATCCAACCAAGACAGAATCATTACTGATCAGCATGAAGTTCTGTAAAGAGATTAATATTGTTAAGGCTCCTGGAAATGGATCTGTATACAAATCTTGAATTTACTTGGCCTTTCCTCAGATACTATTTCTGAAGTAAATTTTTTTATAAATATCTATAAGTAGGAGTAAAGAGGGGATATCTTCCATGGCACATATCTTCTGTAAACAACGTGCTAAGCTAAGTGCTTGTGCTGCTCAGTCAAACGAACAGCTGCCAGTTGCTGACTGCTTTTGGACAATGTTGAGAATCTAATGGACAGCATCATTCCAGAACATGCTTTGGCTGCCTGTGTCATTCGTACAGAGGGCGCTCGGGTTCCCGTTGTGCTCAACACCAGTCAGAGCTCCGTTAATACATCTCTCTTTATACATCTCATTATATGTGCAGCTGCACATATAATCACATTTCCTTTACAGGAGAGCATGTATTAATTGTATATTAATGAAAATCAGTTCTCAGATATTTTTAGCTTTGGGCTCCAGTTTCTTAAATCTCAACATTTATTGAGATCATTTTTGGTAAGTGCAGAAGTTAATTTTAAATAAATAAAGGCAGCAGTGTGCTCCTGGGGCTGTGAACCAAATCAAGCTCTATTACCCTGGGCTGGTTGTCGGAGCTCGGGTTAATGCCGTCTAAGCCTATATGGAGGAGGAGCTGGTGTGTACCTGTGTGTGTGTGTGGCAGACGCAACATGGAGGTGTTGGTGTTTGAAATGGGTATGTGCTGGGGACCGGGCTTGAGGTGGTGAGGGCGGCAAGGATGCCCTGTCTGCTTGCTCTGCGTGTGAAGAGTTACTAAGGAAAAGGTTCCAGCAGTAGTTCTCGTGCAAGGAAGTGAAACTAGGTTATGAAGGGTGGAACTGGAGGTGGTAAGCTCAGGGCCAGATCTGTTATGGAGGTATATGGCCAGTGATCTGCCGAAATGTCCCGGTTTTGAAGATGGATTCCACGATCCCTCTGTGAGAAGAGGGACAAGCCCCAGCCCCTGACTGATGCAGAAACAGAGCATGACAGGCTCATCTTCTCTCCATAGGCTCTACTGAGGGATGAGGTCCCAGAATCACAGAATGTTCCAGCCCGAAGCCGTGTGCAAATCAGAAACCTGCGTGAGGTTCAGAAAAATGCAAGTTCTTGAAATGTGCCTGAATGACATAAGAAATATTTTCCTCAGAAAACATGAGAAACTTTATACCCCACCTTCTTAGTGGTAATATAAAATTCCTGTACAGTGTACAGAGTCCCTGGTTGCAGGGACAGGAAAGCAGAGCACTTCTGGGGCAATCGTTTGCAGAACCATGAGCAGTAAGAAAGGTGAGAGCGTGAACTGCAGTTCAGATCTTCAGCTGGACATGATCTTTCAGTTCCCTTGAAATACTTCATCTTTGCTTTAAGTGCTCTATGTTGGCCGAGCCTTTTGCTTATGGGTCGCGGACTGGTGGCAGAGGGGCTGATCCAAAGCCAGGTGGATGGCGGGGGAAGACCTGGGCTGGGGCTTGCTATGCACCTTGGCTAGAGCTGGACTATACTTGCTTTGCTGCTAATAAAGGTGCTGGGTAAACTTTAAAAATACTTTGGTTCCAGCAGTTAATATTACATCCTGAACTCCTTCTGCCAGATTCATAGGGTAAAGGATTGCAGTAAGAAACTCCTGGGAGGAGCAGGGTAGAAAAAGCACTGGGGTGGAGGCTGGGCATGATCCACTTCACATGTGGCTTTGGGTATTTAGAGTTTGAAAGGGTTGATGAAAGGCAGAAAAATCACCTGAGACTTCTGAAATGGTAAGAATCATTCCCATGTGGGGAATATATAAAAAGAAGGCTGGGTGGGAAGGGGAAAAAAGTTGAATCTAGGTACATTAGTGCAGCATTTGCTGGAAGAGGTAGGAAATAATTTCATTGTATTTCAAGTGGGCACAGGCTTTGGGTAACTGCATTGCTTACAGTGAGATGATACTTGCTATATTTCTGCAGAGGAAGCCCGATAGGCAGCTGTTAATTCTGTAATGTAACCTAGGGGAGCAGTTTTGCTGTAGCTACAATGTGTTTTAAGGTAAATATTCTTATTCATGAAAAGTAGTAAGTGAGCTAAAACTGGGAAAAGATACAAATCATGTTTTAAGCATAGTGCTTTCTGAGGGAGAGTGAGTTATGGTCATGTCTTGAGCCACAGTATTCCCATTTCCCAGTGTTTATCATACCAGAATTATTCATGAATTTAAATCAGGTCTGAGCACTGATCTTTGACGGAAAGATTCTGGCTTTCCCCTCCCAACCAGGCATATCACCATCTTCCAGAGAAAACTGTTGGGGAATAAGGCATGTGTAGTATAACATTTAGTAATTTAATTGTTTCTAAAGATGTTTTTGCTGAAAAGCAGTAAGTCATATTCCGAGTCTTGTAACAGAGAGCTAATCTGCTGAATAAGCTACTGGTCAGAGATCAGGTGATGGGCAACCTTGCATGGGGAATGTAAGTGTCTGCGTAATTGATGTTTTTCATTACACTTATTTTCCCCTGCAAGCTCTGCGTGTGAAGAGGACACACTTCCAAAGTGCAGCAGGGAAGAAAATAGTGTCTATTTCCACCTAGACCACAATGATACTTTAAATACCTCCTTTAGAGCTTTCTGTTACAGTACTGCTTTGCTGCAATGGAGATATGGGCCTTATTGTAGCAGCTGCTTCCTAAAGGCACGGTTCTCACCCCGGATAACTTATGGAAAGATCCTTCAGGAGTTACAGAAACTTCTTGGGATCCCAAGCTCCACCTAATATTTGGGCATTTCAGCCTGCTTAGACATGCTATATTTTTAAGGAAGTACCTTGCATGTAAACTCATACATAGAATCATAGAATGTCCTGAAGTACTGCCGTTCTTGTGCTGGCTGGAGTGTCATAAATTTGCCTCCCTCGCAGCTGCCTAGTGCAAAGTCTTGTGAGACTAAGCACGCCGTGCCATATCCTTTTATAGACCTTGTAATATGCGTGACTAGCTAAGTTGAGAAGAGGAAGGAGGCTAATTTACACTTTACAAATGAGGAATTGAAAACTTCTCCAGACCAATTTAATCTTCTAGGAATGACTGAGTGTCATCATAGACAACATCTTCCTGCGTGGGTGCAAGATCTGTTCCTTTAACCTTTCCTTTTTGCTAATGTGAATGTGCAGGTGTGGGTGAGCTGGAAGGTACTTGGCTGTTAGAGGGGTGAGCATGGCACAAGAACCTGTATAACATAGAATATCACCAAGGTCACACAAAGTATATAGCAGAGGAGCAGGCTTAATTCATGTAGTCTGAGTTCCAGTGCATTAACTGTCTTCCAGAATTAGTCATTGCTTGGTATAAATCTGAACAATTATGTGAATTTGATTTTGCGGTACAGAGGTGTTAGTTATTAAACCAGGTATTTCATGCGCTGTGGTAGCATTCAATGCATATTTAGCCAGGAATCCATTTTGCTTTTACTTATCCTTAGTAAGAAACGATCTCTTGTGTGGACGAGGTGTTGCTGTGCATCCATTTACCACTACAGTGCCTGGCAATAGACTAACGAGAGCCCAGCTAACAGCGTGGCTGTTTTGGTTGTGTGAAGATACTGGTATGCCCAGAGCAACTAGTAGAAAAGAAGAGTGTAAAGATGACTTAGAGCCAGCTTTGTATAGCCACAGTTGTCTTTGGCTTGAGGAGAACCATCCTCTTCCCCTATTCAAGTCCTATTCTTCTGGTTTTATCCTCTGCTATCTGTGAACGAGAGGTTGCTTTGAGTGGAGAGGAATTCAGTGTCAGGTCAGATGCCTTGGAACAAATCGCCTTTGCTAGGCCGAATGCGGTGAGACAGGCCCACTTCAGAAGTATTTTGAACCTGTTTATAGGTAGCTTCTCATGAGCTGCGTTTAAAAGGAGTTATAAATGACACATAATTCATCTAAATTTAACTTCACCCTTCACAAAAGAACAATTCTGAAAAGGAAAATATGGCAAGAAATTGAATTAGATTTCCCACTATTGAAAGCTTATGAACAGCAGCTTAGTGCGGTAAGCCTGATAACAGGGATGGAGTGTGGTGTTAGTGAGGCCTTGACGTTAAAGGGAAAAACCAGATGATTCTATGGGACTGCAGTGTTGCGAACAAATGATCTGTATTCAAAAGCAAGTATAGAGCAAACATTAAACTTTAATGGAATAATCTCGGGGGGAAGGTTATTTTCATGCAGCTGAACATTTTTCGTATTAGCATAACACATGGTCACTTCTGCAACAAGCATAATGTTGTTCATCATCCACTTGCTTTGTGTAAAGGTTAAGTCTCCTTGGAAATATAGTCAAATAAGCTAGTTTACTCTCCACTTTGGAACGTAGCTCTCCCTGTGATGAGAGCACATTTGAGTTCTAGGCACTACTTCAATGCCAGTAGAAACTACGCCTTTTTTTAATACTTGAAAGAAAGGGTAGCGCTAATGCTGTCACCTTTGGAGATCAGACTTCCTTGTGAAATGTCTGTATGTACTCATCTTAATGTGTCCCTTGTGAGATAAATAGGATTGTAACTCTGCTTGGAAAGCATGGAGAGCTAATTGGTCCAAAATTTCAAAGCTGGGTACGTGAAGTGAGGCTCCTGGTTTCTTAACAAGGAATTCTTATGTTCTGAGGAGATCCATGGTGGCAGGCACGGGCTTATTAAAGATGTCTGAAGTTGAGGCTCTATTTTGAATATTTTTTTAGCCCTGGTGATTGCCAAGGTTGGACAGGGCTGGTTGGCTACAACTTCAGTAGTAGTGTTAAGGTGCACAGCTCTGGTAATAGGCCATGGATTGCACTGGGAGTTAGACTGTTGGGAGCGGGAGGGAAACCTTTGGGAGCCTTTTCCCCTTCTGTGCTGTTTCAGCTGTGCTGCCACCTTCATTTGTGAGAAAGAGGAGGAACGGCTTTATAGGCTTACTATGGTCTGCTGTATGGATGTTCTCAATCACAGAATTAAAATACTAGTGTTAAGCAGAAAGCTCAATAAGGAATTGGTGAGCACTGAAGCTGTGATTACTGGAAGCTGAAAATCACTAATCCATAGAAGATCCGTAATACATGCTAGCTGATATCTGGGCCCCAGATGAAACCGCCCTCTGAAAGCTTGTTGCAGTGAAGTTTGTTCTAAGAATATTTTTTGCCCATTCCATGATCCGAGGGTATTCCCTTCAGGATTTAAGAATTTCATACAATAGCCAGAGGCAATAGGTTGTTGCAGTCTCGGCTTTGTACTCAGTCCAGTGTTTGCTTTTATCTGTTCTCATGCTTGCTGTTACGAGCAGCACACTTACTGTCTTTTCCATACAAAACCTCTGCCTAGCTCTGCTATAAAGCCATGTTCTCAGGTTTGCAGTGAGAACATTGTACTTGCTCACCTCAGTTCCTGTCATTCAAGCCTGCCATAGGCCTCTTCCAAAAAAGTTAGACTTATTGCAGCAGGAAGCTGGGTAATATAGTGACAGGAGCAGGAGATTAAACATGGATGAAATCAGATTAATATCTTCAGCTTTTGATCAGTCATCTGCAAAATGGTTCTACCAATGCCCCCTCATGGGAGGATTGAATTTCCGGGACTGATCCTGCAAGGTCTTAAGTTCCCCAATTCCTGCTGAGTTTCCTCACTGAAGTGCCAAGCCGCTCACGGTGGCTCTGGTTGATAACCAGCAGAAAGGACATGTACAGAACACTCCATCACTACTCATTATTTTGGGAACACTAACATATTTATGTGCATTTGTTGCAAATGTATGCTGTGACTAACTCATTTGTGAATTCCCTGAATTATGGCTGGTCATGTTGTATCAGGAGGTCAATTTTTGCATGTATAAAAGAGCCCACTGTGATTTCAAATGTAAATCAGCAGGATTTGTGCTTTGAACTTAGAAGCCTTCATAAATCCTATGCAGGAAGTCTATTTCCCATTTTCCCCTCTTAATACTCTAAATCATGGTTAAACTCTTCCAGTGTACATGTTTGTATCCTGAAGTAGTGAAAACTGTATGGTCAGACTCTTTCAATTTTATTATGAACCTTACAATACTAATTTTTCTCCTTTTAAGCTTTAGTGTTTAGAGTGTTTAGCTTTTTATAAAAAAATAACTTCTGACCTTTGCAGTAGAGATGAGAATCCAAAGATCCCAAATAACAGAACCTGAAAGCACACTTAAATGAGTTTTTACACATTTAAGTACATTTTATGTAGCTTGCTATTTGCATGACTAAAGTTTTAGGAGTAACACCGAGTCATTTTATGGTGGACTTCAGGCTGAAAAATCTGTCTTGGTATGTATGATCCATGTTAAGCACGTGAGTACAGAGTGCTTAGTGTCTGGAACAGGAAAGTGCTTAGTCTGGGTTTAAAAACAAACAAAGAACACCATCTCAGGCTTTAAACACTGAAAATGCTAAGTCACTGTTCGGTGTTTTTGTCAGTTGTTATGTTATCTCTCTTACTGGTAGGTATTAATTGAAGCCATTAAAAGCTGTGGAACATTTTATAACAGTCATTTTAATGAAGATATTCAGAACAGTGGAAGCAAACTATGAACAGTTGTTTAACATTTCTGAAATGTGAACCCTGTAGTTTATCGGTCATGGAGGAGTTATACAAATTTATACTCCGTCTTTAGTTACTCATAAATCTGTTGTGGTGAGCTGAATCTTTCTAGGTTAAAATCAGATGTCTCCAATAGCAAAGATTAGACACTATATACTGCAACACTTAAACTGGTTCTAAAAACAAGATGATTACTAGGCATTGGTCCCTTGCTTAGTTTACTTATGCTCTGTTATTCCACTTGAGGACTTGGAATATTGTTTATTGTGTTATTGAAAAATCAACTGGATGATGACAGGAGGCATACTTCAAAGTAAGCTTAAAAAAAAAAGTCCCTGAAGACTATAGGGGTGCTGACTAACAATGCTTCGGTCTTTGATTTACAACTGGAGACAATGCCAAGCTTCACTCGAACTGTGAAACAAAATTCATATCCTGTTACAAACAGCGGTCAGCATAAAAGGAGAATTTAAAACATTTACCAGCAGTAAGGATGTCATCAAAAATTGCCTAATCTATCAAGTACATAGTCAAAAAATGTGAACATGTCAGCTAGTCTTGACTTCTAAGGTCTATGTTTTTCCACCAGTTTTTAAATGGCTGGAATATTTTCCTGATGGAAACAGCTGAAACTTTGCATTTGTCTTTCTGAATTAAGATGAGCAAAGTACTTATGCAATCCTGTCCTGTTTGCTGTGTTCTGGGACTGAAAGGGACGGCATGATTTTACAGGACTTTTTTCTAGGTTTTGACTTGTATGCTGATCCTCCAGATCTCTAATTTTGTCTTATGACAGTAAAAGTAACACTATGTCTGTTACCTGTCTAGCCTGTGGGAAGCATATTGAGTGGCTCAGTTTGTTTTCATTTTATATAAATAGTGACTTTCTTTTGCCAAGGAAATAACCTCTGTAGGATTGTACTAATACTTAAAGGTTGCTGCCCAAGTCCCCATTTGATGACTGCAGTTTTCTGTCTGTAAATATATAAAAATACATCTGTGAAGGAGAAGGTGTTTGAAATTGGGTTCTTGGTTCAGGATGCCAGATGTAAAAGAACCGGCCCTCTATGGAGGCTTTGCACATTAGTACACATACTTGGGCACAATAATATCTTCTGTAGTCACTAACTTTCTTCAGAAAAACCATAGTTAGCACAAGTGTCTCATCAGCATGGGTTATTTACAATGGCACTGGACTGGAAGCAGACCTGCAGTAGGGATTCTCTGAGGAGGACTAAAATGAGACATATATGCTGTTCTACTAATAGCAGGAAAAGGGACTTCTAATTTTTCTGCCTTTAAAAGCCAGAGGTTTTTAGAAGACTCGAGACTTCGGTATCTAATTTCAAGTGATTGATATAGGAGTAAGCACACAGTGATCCTACCACATTATGCAGGGGTAAGATACTGTGTCTGTTATAACACCCTGTTGTCACTAAGACAAAATAATGCACTAGAAATTTGCAAGTTAAATACTGAAATCAAATGAATTTGTGTAAGATGTAATGAGCCTTTCCTTGTCAAATTCGCTCACTCCTAATTATAATCCCAGCAGGACAGTAACTGGCTAGGCTCAGCAGGTGTTTTAGCTCATGGAAATTACTAATTTACATTTCCAGGAAAGGGAAGAATTTACTTTGGATTCTTTAATGGAAGTAGAAGACTATAAAATTAGTATTACTTCAGAGTTGCTTGGTGATCTCATGGACTGAAGTCACTTAGTATTGTCTGTTTGGTTTTTCCCATGTTGTGACTGTCTTTGTATCTATCCCAGATTTAAGGCTCTGCATTATAACAAGTTGTAACAAGTTCAAATGAGTTTTCCTGGATTAGAATACCAAATTCCCTTAAATAGATGCAAATAAGCTGCGCATCACCACTATGGTATTAGGAATCTTGCTTGGCCCTTCTATCCTCCTACGAAACACGTTTGGCACGTACCTTGTTATTAAGCAGGTTCTGGAAGCTGTAAGTGGAGGATGATTTATCTTGTAATGAAGCCAGTCAAAAGGCTGCCCATATTCTGAATGGAAATTAAAGCCATCATAGGATGTTCATTCTTTTATTTCCTTACCAGTAGTGTCCTGCACTAGTTAGAAATTCAGTGTATCATGGCTACTATTAGTGACACTTCTAACTTATTTGTTCCAAGTGGTTCCTATCACTATGGGTTCAATTTAGTTTCAGCTGTTTTGAAACTGAAATGCTGATTACAAAATCAATCTCTGTCAGCGTGTGACTTCAGATACTGGGCAATGCCCCCTTTGTCCTGGTTCTTACAAAAATCAACAGAAAGGCCTGAGAACACTTCATTCAGAATTGGACTGAGCATGTATACATTTGTCCTTTTTAAATAGAAAGACTTTAGATTATTAACAAGGTAAAATTATATAATCCTCTTACTCATTCAAGTATAACTGACAAAATTTAGTACACTTTGGCCCTGCATAGAGTGGCACTGCATGGTACTGCATGCACCGCAGTGGAAATGTGGGCAAATGTGTTCAAATAATGCTTTTATTAGAATAGGGAAAGGTAAAGAAAATGAGCCATTATTTTTATTTAATAAAAGTATAGATTAAATGTAACATGGGTTTTTCCCCAGGAGTTACCTAGCATTATCTAAACATATGTTATCCAGTAAAACATGCCTTTACCTTGCATGAAACTCTTATCACAGGTGAATATTTTAATTGATTCTAATTGGAGGTATGATCCACTTTTGAAGTCAATGATAAAATTCCAATTAATTTAAAAGAATTTCTGAAACAAATATATTTAAGTCAGCCTATCTGGCTGATTAATGGCTGTCTCTGGCCTTGTAATACCATGGTGACAGTTATGTACCACTTTTATCAATGAGTGGTATTAAAATTCCTTTTCCCTTGACCCTGAATGCAGACCCACAGCACCTTGCGGGGTATCGTGGTGATGTTTGCCTGCATTCTACAGCAGTATATGGTTTTTCCTTGCCTGAGGCACAGGTAAAACGTTCTCAGCTCAGGACTGAGTAAAGAAGGAAACAGAGAGAGTAGGCAAATGAACATTTAGGATCACAGTGCAAAGCCCGTTTTTGTTAAATGGCTCCTATAGTTATGATTAAGAAAGAATCCCAATATGGAGGGACAGCTGTAAGGCAGAGAGTGTTGTACTCGAGTAAGGAAGGTGCTATTTCAAAGAGCAAGAGAAAATTTATGAAGGAAAAGGGCAAGCCAAGGGAATGCCTTGGTGAGGCAAAAATGGATGAAAAGGTGAGGAGATCTTCAGAATAGATCTTTTGAAGGAGATAGAGTTTAGAAGGGACTCTGTGGGTTAAGAGTCCGGAGACAGCCATAATCAATTGATGCCCACCCTTTCTTTAAGAAAGAAATGGAAGAGTAATTGAGATCTGCACTTGCTTCCCTCGGCAGTGAGAGCTCTGCCAAACAGGGACTGCTCCTTTGTAAGATGACTTGTGAATAGCGTTGTTCAGCTGTGCGGGCAGGCATATACTTAAAATTCATTTTAAAGAGGAACACATCAATGAATCTTTTGTATTAATATGCTCTGCCTGTACTGGCTTTGGGTATGTACACCACGGTAAGCTGGATTCCACAGGGTGAATTAAGGTTGGAATAATCATATTCAATAATGAATCAAGGCAAATTGCTTTAGCTCATGTTTCTTTAGTCATCTGTCTTGCCTAATCTTTAAGGTGATATCTAGGAAGGGAGGGATAGGTGGGGAGAGGCATCTCATGTTTGTTTGTTTACTTAATACTTCTTGTCTAAAATGCAATCATCAGAAGATAGCTGGGTTCACTTGCCCTCTAGGAATGTGCAATTCTATTCACGATCTTTCAAGGGGGTTGAGGTGACTGGCTCAGCCTGGAGGAATAAAATTAAAGGATGCAAATAGGCACTAAGATATTATTGCTCATCTTACAAAGAAGCTTTAGTATTTTTAAAAACTTTGTTGCAGTTTCACTGATTTCTGCTTCAAAAATCTCTTGTGGACAGACGTAGTGGTGTGGGGTTTTTGTTGCCAATGCTTAAAGCATTAATTTGAACTTAATAACTAATAAGTTGACTGAAATTAAATGAGTTAGTTGGTTTTCCTGCACAAGCTTGGGGGCAGTTATTCTAACCGAACCAATCCAGAAAAGAGTGAACATATTGATCAGTCCAGAATGAGGTGGAAATTTTCTTTGAAATCCATAAGGTCTCTACCTGATTCCCCTTAACTTCTTGAAAGATCAACAGTGGGAATGTATGGTTCTGTGTTAGATTGGCTCAGAGTATATTTCTTTCACTTGTAAATATGCTGTGTGCTTAAAGATGTATTAACAGTCCTTTGATCTAATAAACAGCTTCCCCTGCAGTGATGCCTCTTACAGTAATACATGTGAAGGTGTGTTTTCTCAGGGGTGTTTGTGGGTAATAGGCTCTTCAGTAGCTGTATATTTCTGACTAATGGATAGATCTAGAGTGGATAAATCAGATAAAACTGAGTGTTTTGAGCTGTGGGGTCAATCCCTGCACCCTATTCTATTTATGGCACAAATTATCTAATAGGTACTCAGGAAGACTGCTGTTGGTCTTGCATTCCCACAGTCAGGGAGGGGGCTTCCCTGCAGTTCCCAATTACAATGCTGAGCCAAGCTATTAGCAAAAACCATTCTCCTAGTTAGGAAGAGGGGTTGGCTGCAGAGCCAGTTTCCTGATGCAGTTTTATTTATTTTTACAGGACACTTAATTCCCTGTACACTGCAGGTGTCAAACAGCAGCAAATAACAACCCTGTTGTGTTCCCCCACTCTCCGCAGCTGGCAGTTCGCGCTGTGATGCTCTCCACTCACTCCTAAGGGTGAGCGATGCTGCGTGCAATAGGTTGTCTTCTTGAGGGCCTCCTGCCACTGCTCAGAAGTTGCACTCAAACTTCCAAATACATCAGACACCTTGTGTCCCTTTGCCGAAGGTAGGTGTGTTTTCCCACATTTAAGCTTCTTCCTGCTGTTTCTGCTACACCATCATGTGAAGATACATAATTCCTTCCTACAGATAGCTGCCAAAATACAAGACAGCAGTTACATCCCTACTTCCAAGCACCTTCCTTGCTTTTAATCACCCCACCAGTAGTAGCAAATGGAATTGCATAAAAAACCCACAAATATTAACACCCTGCTACAGTGTGTTTGGGGTTTTTATAATACAAAATATGCTGCTCCTTTTTGAAAATGAAATGTTACATTCTGGAAAATAGCAAAAGCAATTTTGCCTTTCGTACATGTTTATCTAGACTAGATTTTCATGACATGACTTTAAAAAAATTGTCAGAAGAACCTCCTTATAGGACTGCCATGTTCCTAGTGTCACATAGCTCAGGTTGAGTGGTCCTGGCTGTATCTAGTCCCTTTGTACATGCTTCTGAAATCCTCACAGGGTCTTAGGTTTTTTCCCTTTTCTAGTAACTACAATTTTTAATATCTGTTATTCTAACAATCCCACCTTTGATTTCTTTGTTTGATATTGCACTCACTTTTGGGAAAATTTTCTTTAATATAATCATGTCTTCCCAACTGAATAAATATTAGAAATTTGAATAATAGGCGCTAAACGTGGGAATACCTCAGTACCTGTTATCATTAGTGTGATTTGGCAGTGTGCAGCAGAGTATGCAAAGAGCAGCTGTTAGCACAACTGCTAGGTTCAACTTTACCTTTTTTTGGTAAAAATACAGATCAAGGTGAGCTACTTATAATGAAATGACATAGTATTCCAAAACTGTTTTTTCTCTGCAGATCAATTCCTTCTAGACAACCCCCCTGGGATTTATCATACTAGTTCTTTAGTGGTGCTTGAAAGCTTTTGATTACATTATCATGGGTTCATGTTTGAACCCCAGCCAGCAACTAAGCACCACACAGCCACTTGCTCACTCCCCAGTGTGGGATGGGGGAGAGAATCAGAAGAGTAAAAGTGAGAACTCATGGACTGAGATAGTCAGTTTAATAGGGAAGGCAAAAGCCACGCACGCAAGCAAAGCAAACCAAAGAATTCATCCACTGCTTCCCTCCAGCAGGCAGGTGCTCAGCCATCCCCAGGAAAGCAGGGCTCCATCATGCCTAACAGTGACTTGGGAAGACAAATGCCATTACTCCAAACATCCCCCCCTTCCTCACCCAGCTCTATGTGCTGAGCGTGAGGCCATGTGGTGTGGGACATCCCTGGGGTCAGCTGGGGTCACTGTCCCGGCCGTGTCCCCTCCTGACCCCTTGTGCCCCCCCAGCCCCTCGCTGCTGGGGTGGGGTGAGGGGCAGGAAAGGCCTTGGCTCTGTGCAAGCCCTGCTCAGCAGGAACGAAACATCCCTCTGTTACCAGCGCTGCTTCCAGCACAAATCCAAAACATGGCCCCACACTAGGTACTGCGGAGAAAATTAACTCTACCCCAGCCAAAACAGTGTACATGGTACTCCCAGAACGTGCAGTGGCTTCTTGAAAATAAGTGTACTCTACATCCTGAAACATCTTCCCCCTCAGATCTGTCTTATTATTGAGTCTAAGAGCCAAGTGAGAGATGGAACAAGGGAAATAACTGTCATTTTATAAACTTTCAGAGAATTACTAAAAACCCTTTGTAGTCTTTTCTCTCACTCTTTTGTGATGATCTCTTATGCTTGACACATTGAAAGCAATGATAGATTACAAATTCATACATAGGTTAAACAAAACTGGTGGAGTTTGGACAGGCTTGACAAATCCCTTCTCCTGCGTAAGCATATATAGCTGATGAAGTGAATGATAGCATGAAGCTTATAACACTCAATATGGGTAGTTAAGTCTTTATATAGAAAATTGCTTGATGTACTCAGAGTTGTCTAAGTTGTTGACTGTGGCCTAGTGTCAAAGCAAGGTGCAGCTTGGCTCTGCTTCTGAAAGGGCAGAAAGTTCTTCACCTAAAAGGTTAGGCTGCTACTGAGCTCAAGAGAGGGGAGTAGCTATCTCCACTGCTGCATCATCTGAAAACACAACTAATACATCCAGTGTGCTGGCAGAACTCACTTAACAGGCTTCTCCAGAAAATACAGTCATGTGTTAGAAGTCAGCAGGGAACAGAAATAATCAGCACCTTATCTGCTTGAATTATTATATAAAATGTTGAAACTCTGGCCTGATGCATAAGAGCTCATTTTAAAGGAAATCACCTGGCTATATCATAAATGCAGAGTTTACCCACTCCTCCCTATTTCTGCAACCTGGTCCCTTTAGGTATGAGAGAACATGCTTTGTATCACCCCAAAGAGGGACATAGGTTTACTGTATTTAAGTTCAGGGCAGTAAGCAGGCAGGATCATGTTCACAGGTGAGTGGATTGCCTACGCAGGACATCTATCTAAGGACATCAGAATTGGAGTCCTGCTCTGGATTCTTACAGGAAGGTGACAGGATAATCTGCAAGTGCCAAGCAAATTAAGATGCATGTAAATGCAGAATGCTCTAAACTACAACTTGGAAAGAAACACTATATTAATTTGGGCTGAAACACTGAATTAATTGACTGATTATGACTTCTCTGCCTACTTCAGCCGAAAATGTGCTTAGATCTGAATCTTTCTGTTCTTTAATGTCTAGGATGAAAATCAAATCCAGAAACTGCAATATGTGGTGGGGAGGCACACAAAGAAGATTTGACCCATTTTGATAAGACTTCAATTTGTAGTAGAATAACTAGCCACACTTAGACAACTAAATGTATTAATACAACATAACAGGTTAGTTTTTCTCCCTCAAAATCCATATTTAGAACATTCGGTATTAGTCAGGGTGATATGCACAAAATCCTATTGTCTTAAACATATAGTATTTGAGTACTTTATCTATCTGCTTTAGTGATGGGCCTTCAATTGGTGGCAATGCCTAGTGTATCATGTGCTAAATTCCTTCTAAAATCTGCCATCTAGGGTTGGTGCCAAGAACTGCAAATCCTGGTCATAAACTTTGAAAAATGTGTTATTGCTGAATTTCAAAATTAAAACAATGTTTAGAGAACCTGTTCTAAAGGTAGGTTGTTAACTGGAGCTAAATCTTAATGCCATGGGTGAAAAATAATCTGCTTCAATGGGTGAAGCAGTAAGCTTAATGTACATGTGAGAGGCCTTATCTGAAACTTTATGTGAAAAAAGTCCTAACATCCATTTATTTATGAGGTTCTGGAGTCACATAATGAATATATAAGTAATCTCATGGTTTACCATTTGTTCCTAAACTCTTTCATACCCTGTAGCATAGCAGCATTAATCTCCTCTGAAATGGAGACTACATTGTCTTGGCTGTAGTACAAATCAGTTAGTCCTGGATTTAGAGCTTCTAGTCTGCATTAACAGGAGAGAGAACTGAAGAAATGTNCGGGGGGGGGGGGGGTTAAGGCAGGAAATTGAGGTTGCTTTTCTACAGTTCTCCCCTATCTTCTTGCAGCCTTGTCTCTTTAGACTGGTGGGCTCCTTGTAGCAGTGACTGTTTTAGGTTCCCTACAGAACCTCATGCCCAGTTGAGTGCCATACTGAAAGACTGAGGCAGAGCTTAGAAAGAGATTTATTGATTACTACTGTAGTGACTTGGTCAAAAGAGCAACTTATCTTGCACAATATTCCTATGGGATGTCTTTGCAAACACTACTTTCCTATGGTCTTTTTCAAAAGAATGTTATGGTAGACCCTAAGGAAGTTATGGAGATATATTCTACAGATGAATGTATGAACCAGACCAGCAGATTTGAGTGTTTTTACAGATTTTAAAGGGCTCAAGATCTGGAGTAGTGACCAAAATATAGCTAACTCCTCCATAGCAGTTTTGTCTGGCAATTTACCTGCTTTTTCTTTTCTCTAGCCTTTTGATTTGATGCAGGCATCTGACACTGATTATCCCGTGTGGAGGACAGACACTGGAACCCCTTGGGCAGCCCTTTATCATATGAAAGCACAGGGAGTTGTGTGAGCTTCATCCTGGTGGACTACAAAGGGCTTTACAAACCAGCATACCTGCTACATAGAACAGAATGTATTAAAATTGTAACTTTCTAAGCAGAAAAGAAAAGGTCCTATGTGATTAGGAGATGGATAAAGATACCATTCCTTCTGAAGAGATCTGAGCCATGTTACAAAATACCTAGAAACTTCACTAATACAGGCAGTTAACTTTGTAGCGTCGCTTTTGTACTTAACAGAAATGGTGACGGTGGGAATCATCTTGGACTTACATTGGTAGAAATCTTTCTTTTCCCGTACTGGCAGAGCTATCCTGGGATACAATGTTTAACTTGGGCAGACCAGGCCACTGTAATAACTGAAGTAGCAAAACTGCAGTTCAGTACCTAAGCACTTCAAGCTATTTGGAAACTTGCTTTTGATTCCATTGGAAACAATTTTACTTTTTCTCATTTCACAAGTTTTCCAATTGCAAGTCAGGGCAGCTGCAGTCAGTCGCAGCCCTCGGGCCGGTACACATGAGGGGGCTCCCACAGGGTTCAGGCTGTAGAGACAAAGTGAGAAACCCCAGAGGTAAGAATTGCCATTTTTTTCTCTGTACCTGTACAAAAATGTGGATGGTGTTTGTAGGTGTTATTTTATATACAATTAGTATTCAATTTTGAAATTAAAAATGCATTCCCTGACTTCTAGAGTACTAAACATCAGGTTTGGGGCAAAAGGTGTATTTACTCTTGAAATAAAATATTTGGGAGCAACTTGCCAGAGGCAGGTTCCGTTTGGTGAACATGGTTGGCTTAAAGACAACAGCCACTGGCAAACTAAACCAGCTTGAGGTCAGTAGGTTTTACCCTGCACAAACATGTATGTAAGCAAACTAAAATACAACAATCTGGATTTAAACTGCTCTCGAGAGANGCAGCTGGGGTGCTGTGCCCAGTGCTGGGCCCCCAGTGCCAGAAGGACAGGGAGCTGCTGGAGCAAGGCCAGCGCAGAGCCACAAGGATGCTCAGGGGATGGAGCATCTCCCTGGTGAGGAAAGGCTGAGAGACCTGGGCTTGTTCAGCCTGGAGAAGAGAAGGCTGAGGGGGATCTCCTCAGGGCTTATCAGTGTCTGAAGGGCGGGTGTCAGGAGGGTGGGACTGGGCTCTTCTCAGCGGTGCCCGACGACAGGACAAGGGGCAACAGGCACAAGCTGGAACACGGGGAGTTCCACTGAAATCTGAGGCAAAACCCCTTTGCTGTGCGGGTGCCAGAGCAGCGGCCCAGGCTGCCCAGAGAGGCTGTGGAGTCTCCTTCCCTGAAGCCATTCCCACCCCGCCTGGACGCGGTCCTGTGCCCCTGCTCTAGGTGTGCCTGCTCATGCAGGGGGGCTGGATGGAATCAGATCTCTGGAGGTCCTTTCCAATGCCTATCGTTCTGTGATTCCATGACTTCTTTCATATCATGTGTCAGATTAAAATAGCATATCATGACTAGCTCTGTAACTCTAAAATATGTCAGGATCATGAAAAAGCATGAGTTCCTCTGCTTTTATACTTATCCTTCTCTTTTCCTTGCAGGATGTTATTTTTATAGCTTGATTTCTGCTGAAAGTGCTCTTTGAATGTACAGCCATCCATTTTTATGCGCAACAGCCAATTAGTTTGCTAGATCTAACCAGCATAGTGCTTCCCCACAGCAGTCTCACCTTCTGTTCCTTGGGCAACATGTGCTCTCATATGATGTCCTGGCAGCTGAACCCTGCTGCGGACAGCTACCACATCTGCAAGGGAGGGAAAGGTGAGACTGAAGGGCTGCTGCCACTTGCCCATGCCTAAGTGCCACAGTGCTGATCACCCAATGGCCATTGCTGTGGTGACCCACAGGGAGAGTGCCAGAATCTGGATTCTAGCCCCTCAAGTCTGGTAAAGTTGGACAACATAAAGACTCTTCTGCTCCACAGATCTGATGTTTTGTGTATTTGGTTATTAAACTTTCAGATTTCAGAGTTCAGGTATGCATCTTGGAACTACGCCTATTCCTGTGTGCCTTAGTATACTGAAGCAGACTAAGCATCAGGCACTGAATGCTGCATTGCACTTCAGTAGTGGCATGATTATGAATTGTCCTGTAAAGGCCATAACTAGCAGACATGAGTGATCATGTGTTTCTAATCCTGAATGGTGAAAGGGGCATATATGTCATAAGGTCCTATAAAAGTCTACAAGTTTTGATTGAAAATCAATATTTACCTCATCACCTCCTAATACAACTGGATGCTTACGCTTTTAATATGAAAATTAATATCCTGATGAGTCTCTAGTTAGTTGTGTGAATGAAGCTGATGGAAGAAATACTAGGTGTGTGAGTGTGAACTCCTAATTTACTGCCAGATTGGGCAAAACTTCTGCCAGGTCTTTGCAGAGAGGGACAGAGACCCAGAGATGCCACGGGCCCACCTTTTAGGGACTGATTAGTTAGTCCTACCTTCCCTTGATTGAGAAACTTAATAGCAAGTTTCTCAAAATGCTGACAGTTTTCCTGTCTTCTGCCCCCAGTTCATGCAGGAAACTTGGTTCTCTACTGTCATTGATATTATGCCATTTAAGCTACCACAAGCGTGACATTGTGACTACCCTGCTCTAACGGTAGTTTATAATCAGTTTGGGGATAGTCAAACAGTCCAGGACAAGAACTCCTGTTTGACGTACATTAGCCAAACCTTGTATTAATCTCACTGTCAATTTTCTCCCATAAAAATTAAAGAGGAACTAGACTTTTTAAAATGTCTTATTTGCTAGAAGATAGTATACTTTAGGGGCAACTTAAAAGCCATTAATTCCATTTCAGAAAGCATTTCTGACAATAGTTAATGTTTAAATGTCTTATTTAGATAGAAGTTCATATTTATTCTAACCTCTGTTTTAGAGGCTTATTTTACATAAAAATTAAGTACAATTAATAAACTATTTCAAAACAATTTCTGCATTGGAAAAACCCCATCCTTTCTATCTAAAGGAAAAGTGGTGTTAGAGAAGTAGACATAGGGCCAGTCTTAGTCAGTGAAGCTCAGACTTCCTGCAAGAAGTCTTCCAACAATTGTTTTTATTCTAATTGCTTTGTCACTGCAAGTCTATCTTTGCCAGTTAAGTTTGGTACTTACTCCAGAAGTTCCTGCCTCCTGAATATTTTCATGCTTGGTAACAACTTTCAGATTTCAACCCTCTGGCCTAGTTCAACTGACCTGAAAGCTTGGTCACTGAAATAGGAAGACCATGACCACAAATTCCTGTAGATCCAAATTGGCCTTTGTGGTAGAAATATTGACATTTTAATGTATTTCCTACATCTTTTAACAAAAAGATAGCAGATGTCTGCCTGGCTTGACACAGGTCAGAGTAAAGTTACTATATAATTTATAGTAAATCCATGCATTGTTCAGGTACATTGCTGACAGTATGATGCCTCAGGCTCAGTATAGATACTAGGAGTCATTAAGACCAAAGCAAATCCTTTGATATGTCATTGTATAGTCACTCATAAAAACAATATGGTTGGGATTTTGGCTAGCAATAAAGAACAAAGCAAATCTTTTGAGCGGTGGGATTTTTTGTATTTTTTCATTTGGCTTTGAATTTTTCAACTTGGTGATTCACAAGCTTTGTCCATTGGTGCTGAATTTTGAAAAACACTATTGCTTTTTCTTTGATAGATCTGATGGCTCTATAAACCATCTACTTTTCCTTAATCCTGTTAGGTGAAGAGCAGGGGGTAATCAAAACCATACTGCAGTTATTTATACCTCTCTGGATATCTGGGAATGCATCTGTGCTATTCTGTAGCACTGACAACACTGAAATAGTGGCCTAAGGGCTGGCTGTGTACACAATTTTAGAAGACATAAGAAGCTAAAAGAGAAAATACACTTATGTGCTCTTCATTGACATCAGAATGCCAAACTGGGAAAACAGATTATTTTGTTAAGCAGCTGTCTGAGCAACTCCAGGGTTTCAAAGTAGATGCATAAAGCATGGAAATGCACAAAAGGGGATTTGTAAAGGATAAGGAAAACCATGGGAGAACAATTTTTAAAATCTATAATAGTAAGATAGTAGTACAGTTGTCTGAGGATAGTGAAAGAACTGGGCCTACTGAGGCTTGTCCACTCATTTTAGAACCAAAAAATAATTATCCTTCCTCTTCAAGCCATCCTTCTTACACTGTATAAAACTTCCTGAGCTCTTTTTGCATTGTGTCAGTAAAGCTCACCCTAGCTCCTGTGGCTGTTCTTTTAGCCTATCTTCAAGCTGATTGCACAGCTGCAGGAGAGGTAGGTATTCTATCAATCTTCTCCTGCTGTTACACAGTCTGTCATTTTATTGCCTCTGATGAATCTCAACAGCTTTAATTGATTTCAAAAATAGAAGTAACAAAAATAGGATAAAAACAAAAACATAACACCCATTGCTTCTCCTGCATAGCACATGATAATTGACTTTCAGAGCAGCCAACAGCAATGCTCATAGAAACTGCTGGGTGAACTGCTTCCAAGCTTGAGCCCACTTCTGCAACACAAATAGATTACCAAGGGCTAAGATGGGTTTTCTGTTACTCAACCACAAAGAGCTTGACTCAGTGAGGCAGCCAAGTTCTGTGGTCTGTTATGCAGAAAGTCAGGAGGGACTTCTCATTGTTGGCGAATGCGATGCTCATGTAATCATGTACAAACGGTGAAGGCTGGAAGACCAGTTATCACTTCATGTCCTTTTAACTGCTGAAACTGCTATAGTTCTTACAAGTTTTACATGCTTCACTCAGGGATGGGGGAAGCTTTTAGATTCCTGGGATCCATAGCCAGAAGTGACGGAGAATGACAGTTGAAATAGGTCAGACTTTTCCTATTAGTAGGCTTGTCTTGATCTTAATCTTGTAGATCCACTGTAATTCCCATTACACAGTGGCCAGATGGGAAGGTTTATAATGGGGAAAAGACTGTAGTGAATGAAAGAGAAGGGGAAGATGGTTTAAAGTGTAAGTGTCTAAAATTAGCAAGATGCCATAGTCTCTGCTTTTATTTTTGAGAACAGCTAATGTGGTAAATTGAAATTTGACTAGAACTTCTTGAATTGAAAGTATTTCTGATCTGTATCTTTCAGAACTAGAGTTGCCAGATAAATGGCTGCCTTTATAGCCTTGTTCTAGCATGGACCACCTGGATGGTACCTGTGCAGTGAGCAGCAGTACTGTAGGACACTGGAATTGATGGCATAATACAGAGTGGGAACAACGTATAATACCGATAAACACATTCTGAAAGACTGAGCTTGTCTAAATGCAGAAGAAAACATTGTTTCCCTTTTAATTGTATAAGTTGCATTATAATGCTTATTAATAAAATGCTAAGGCACAAGAGGATGTGTTTTATTGCTCCAGTAAGAGTTGCTTTGGGTGTGTCAAGAAGTAACCTTGGACCACCACTTCCTCTTAGCTGATAATTAACTAGGAGGGGATCGTTACAGCTTAGACTAAATTTACCAGCTGCAGAAAGCCTTGCAAATAAGATAAATGTAGAGCTGGAAAAAACATTCTTGCTCATGAGATGAAGTGTCCTTCTGCAGAAGTTATTGGACTAGGAGCTAAGAGACCTGCTTGCTGTAGCTGCCCCAGGTACAAATTTCTGTTCTTACTGGGTATGCCACTTTGAGTTTAGTTACCATTTTTCCCTCCCAATTTGTTTATTTTACCTATTCATACCTTGGTTTGGCCCCATAGTAAAACTAATCTGATGGACAGTCCTGTTTGGCCTGTCAGCAAGTAAGTACCTCTGTCATGATCTGTGAAGAATGGAGGGCAATCAAAGTGTGTCTGCCATAAGCTGATAGATGTAAGTAATCTTCATGGAAGTTTTGCTTGCTTCCTGTGTATATTTCTGGGGTCTGGGTAAAGGCTTGGAAATGTAAAACTGTACAGGAAGTTTTCCCTGTTTCTCAAAATTCTCATAAGCTAATGTAGAGTTTAAATAAAATCACAAATCTGAGATGCACGTATTTCTGCACCCCAGCTAGTCTGGTTAAATTCTCTCTGGCTGGTATAATTCAGAATAGTGCTGATAAGCTTGTGCAATGCACAGTTTATACTTCATTTCAGATGGATTTCATTTGATTAGCTTTGAGACAGAACAAAACGGCAACAAAAATTCCACACAAAGAATAGCAATGCTCAGAACTCTGACTGCTTTTCCCCAGCATGCTGCTTTGATTCACAAGGTCCTTAAGCCAAAAAGCTGTCTTGTTCTGATTCCTGACCTACAGTAATCAACTTAGTTGTCTTTGGACAAGTGTGCAAAGTTCACATTATGCTAAATTAATTCAGGTGATGAGTATGGGCTGATATACAAAGGAACACTCCCTTAAAGAGTGTTAGGGCCTTGCAAAAGTCCAGTGTGAAGGGTGGTGGGGGGGGTTGGCTGCTTTTATAGAGAAGTAATGATATTTGTGGTACTGAGAAGGAGTATAGTGCTTAATAACTCAGAATACTGTTGCTGAGCATTCTCAGAGAAAGCTTGGTAAGCATCCCACTCCCTCCTCTGAGTGTGTTTTAGCTGCAATAACTGGAGAACTATATGGCAGCCCATGGAGAAACTCATGGAAGTAAGCAGTTCTTACCTACTTTCAGAACTTTCAAAATCTCAGCAGGTACCTGTTGTGTGCTGGAGTGCCTGAAAGTGCACATGGAAAATAAAGTACAAAAGAAAAGTGGGGAAAAATTATCGTCAGTCCATGAGCCAGTTGACACATCCAATTTCTGGGCTGTTTGGAATTGGATGCTGGTTCTCAATCACCTGTATCTAGTGACTGACTAGTTCTTTTCCTCAAAGTCTATCTAGATCTAGTAGAAAGAGTAGTGGACTATGACATAGGTTCTATCATTTGCTACTGCAAGAAACCAAGTACATCAGCCTTTTGGCACCAGAGCTCTTCACCTGGCAGCTAGGGAAAATACCATCATTTTTGGCACTTACCTTCTTAGTGCTGCCAAAGTGTTCTGAGTCTTAGTGATCAGAGTTCATTGGATTAAAAAATAAATTAAAATTTAAACATAGTAAACAAAACCCAATTAAAAACTAGAGTTGCATGGTAAAGCCTTGTTTTGTTATGTGGGGTTTATGAACAAAGGCTATTGATGGTTAGAGTACTGTTTCTTGTACTATGTGTGCAGAAAAATGAGTTGCAATAAGTAGAAAACAGCAGACTCCCTCTCTTACTGTTTAAGTATCAGGAATGAAACCCTACATTCATTCAAGACTGGTTTGTCGTTGTTAGCTGAGCCAGGATATCTTCCCTTGATGTATTTTTCTAAAGCCTGCAGTTGGAAAGAACATGTACTTCAAGAATCATGTGTAAAGGCAATTTGATTAATATTTATTATGAATCTAGCCTTTTAATTAATGATTGACTTTTTTAGAATGAATCTGAACTTCCAAATGCTGAGTATTTATAAACATTTGTGGATTTGCCCAAATGAACAGATTTCACCTGAGGGTAACTTACAGACTTTTGATTATACTGTAGTCGTACACATATGGTTAATCTGCTGGTTCGAGGATATTATGTCTACTCTGTTTTGCTGATTGATAAATAGAACTATCATTACATTTTATTAGTGGAACTTTCAAGAGTCATGGAAAATCAAAAAAACTTACAGGTGTCTACAAATTCACAAATTATATAATTAAATTATTGTAGCCTGTATTGAATTTTATTGCTCTATCATAACAGTCTCATGGCTCTTCTTCACAGGGCGACTATGACACACTTCTGCAAATGGTGGTTGTGTCCAAAAGCCATGTATAGCTTTCCATCTATTTGAGATCTGCCATTTAGTCATTATGAGAATCAGGCTGTTAACAGCCATGTAAGTTAATGCACACACCCAAACATCTGCTAAAAATGTAATTGAAAGGGGTAAAAACCTATTCACAAGAGCAGACAGATATTGATAGACATTGAAGTTTTCAAATCAAGAAAATATTTCCCTAAGAGTTCAAATACCTTTTTTAACCTCAAAAAAACTTTTCAGTTTTTTTACTTTGAAACTATTTTATAAGATTGCCAAAATAGGCTGGCATGTTCTCTTAAGAAGAAAACAAAGAAAGCTTAAAGGTTGTGAAATCTGTTTGGATCAATTGTTTTGGATTGTTGTAAACAGTCTTTCTTCCTCTACTTTTTGTCAGCTGAAACACTAATTTTATCCAGCTATTCCCTGCATTTAACTGAAGAACGATAGATTAAAAATTATAGCTGAGTTTCATTCACTTCAATTGTGATTTAGTTGGGAAAGGGCTTAACTGTTTTCTCGAAAGCTTCAGAACCTGTTTTGTACCTAAAGAAAAAAAAACTTGGTGAAGGTAAAAGGAAGTCAGGAAGTATGACCTGTGCTTCCCTATCCTGCTTGATTTCATTTGTGTAAGTCGTCTTGCTTTCACCAGAATTTATTTTTCTGAACTAGAACAAGTTGTTATAGCTCATTAAAATGCATAAGCATATAATCTCTCTTGCTGCTTTCTGGGAAGTTCAGTGTCTGCTGCATAAATTAATGCACCTACACCTCAAGAAAGGGCAGGATGCAAAAGGTAGTACAAGATTATTGACTTTAGAAAGAAGCCTGGCTGGAGGTGCTTTGGTTCGTAATGCCTGCACCAAGCTAAAGACAGTTTGTCATAAAACTGTCAGGTGCCAAGTCATTAAAACTTATTTTATTGAGGCAAATAGATACTTGGAATGCCAAAAATAAGTATGAGGTAAGTATATGTTATGAAATCTATTTCATAACAAGATAAAAGAAATGGAAAGGGTATTTTCAATCAGTTCTGAGATAATTACTGTAATGTAATGAAAGAGAACATTTTGTCTAGTGAAGGTATATACCAGGTTCAGACCAATGAATACACCAGTGAACTAACTCAAAGTTGAGTGAAAACCTAGTATGTGAGGAGTGGAGGGTGAAGGATGAATATTTCTAATTTTCCCCAAAATTGAAATGCTAAGGAAATGTCATTTTGGAAAGTCCATGACTTAGTGCCTCTGGAAGGAGCTATGCTCTCCTTACTGCCATAGTTGTTCTTCCAATTGATGTTCTCATCAGTGTTGTTTCATTTTTTTTTTCCTGACCTGTCCTACTAAGCCACTGAAGCACAGCTAACATATTAGCCATTGTCTTCCTCCTTCTTCACTCAGGGACAGCTTAAGCTCATGCATGTTCTGATATTATAAAATAAAAATGAATGTGTGCATGCTTCCATGTCTTTGGAGCTGGGAGGCATAAGAGCAACCATTGATTCAACATAAACACTCCCAGCCTAGAAGTCTGGAGACCCCTTTGACAAATTATTGCCACCAAAGTAAAGGGAAGCATGGTTTGATGACTTTGGTTTTTTCTTCCGACTTGGGTCCTCTGCAATCACCTCTGCCAAAGCTGACTTATCCATGGAGCTTACACACTCACTTATGAGAAGTAAATCTCCTGCCTTTGGGCTAGACCAGTTTTTCTGGATGGCAGATGTCTTTCTGGGGAAGCTGCCTTTATCTCTCCCTAACCTATGTGCAAGGGCAAGACCACTACCACCCTTTCCCCACTCCCAGCTTTACAAGCTTAGTACAGTCACTATGTTCAGTATATGCTGTTTGCTCTTTGAGAAGGTTTGTATTTGCCAAGTACCACCTTAATTATGTTTAAGCAAACTGTGATTGAGTTTGAATGACAGAACGAAGGAAAAGTGTGTCTAACCCCCTTCCATAGCACAACTATCCTGAGAATACAGGAGTGAGGTAGAAGTTAAGCAGGACCTCATTAAAGTACTGACATTACCTCACTGCTGAAGCATGGTAGCAAGTGTGCATTTCCTACGTTAAATCATCAAGTTTCTATCTACTGAGCAGAATTCACTTCCCTGTGGATAATTTCTTCAGAGCCTGCATGGCTCTGCTTCTCCTGCTGCTTTTAATCCCCTACTGACACATGTGACAAGGGAAGACATAATGAAAGCTAAGACATGTCACTAGTGTGTTTCCTGGACTCTCATAGCCAAGAGCTGTGAAACTGTGTACAGTGTTTGGCTAGATATTGGGTTTGGCTTTGGTGTGTGTTTTTTTTTTGTTTGGTTGGATTTGTTTTTGGTTTTTGTTTGTTTGTTTTTACAGAAGCTCTGTGTAATTTTCAGGGATGTGGTGTAGCACCCTTTTGCTTTAGACCTTGCATGTATTCAAATCTATTCAAGTCTGAAAAAGTATTCAGTCTCATCCCAGTCTGAATTATGACGTTACCAGTATATTTCAGCAAGAGTGACAACCTACCTCGAGAGAAGTCCAGGGCTGGAATATTGTGAGTGCTGGAACTTCAGCCAATTTCTCTGCAGGAAGCCTGCATGGCCAGTGCTATGCTTGGCTTGGAAAGAAGGATCTAGGCATCAGCCTCAGCTGCCTCTGTAGGGAAAAGCTCTGCACAAAGTTAATGTGGTTTTCCACAGGCAGAGATGAACCACCTGCTTGGAGTGACTTCCAAGTCCAAGGTGTCAGGCTGCTTCTGGGGAAAAAGAGAGTCAGAATTGTGATTTCAATTTATGTGCACTCTGTATATGTGTGCCTATACTTTAGGCAAAAGGTTTTGTACCCAAACCTTGATTCCCTTAGTTTCTCACTGCACTTTTAAAAGCCCATTATTGTGTGTGTTTTTTTATAAGCACCCTTTCTTCCCCTAGATTTCTGTATAAATAAACAATTAGTCATGCTTGACAGATGGGATATCAAATAAACAGATGATCCAATTTGAGTGGACAGTTTGTGGAAAATACTGATGTGTTGCTATCTATATACATTCCTCTCCAATGAGGAATGCTGCCTGAGTCTAGAGATAACTACCCTGCCATAAAAAATCCAAGTTCTGTAATGATGAGGAAATCTCCATGCAATGTTCCTGAGGCTCTGATTGGTAATACTAGCTGGAATTACAGAGTGAATGAAAATGCAGTATGGTCATTATCTGCCTGGCAGCAATGCCAAAAACCAGTGGAGAAGATAATACCAGGGCTGGGACACTGCTGCTGAAGTGCTAGGCTGGTACAAAGGAGATGTTGATTCTAAACTTGCTGCTGCTTTGCTCTTGGTAATCATAGGCAAGTGAGTCCATCTGGTTGTATGTCAGCTTACCAAATTTGAAAAGCAGATATTAGTACAAACTTCCTTGGAAGTCTAATGTAGTTGAATTTCTACACATGGAAAATGCTCAATGTTAATGATGGTATTATTGCAAGTAATAATGGCATGGGATAGGGCGTGCTGAGAGCTCTACCCACACAGGCTATATGTATTCAAGTAAGGTGTCAGTTCTTCATTACATAGATCAATTCTCAAAGCTATTCCATGAAGTTATACTTTTCTTAGGGGCCAATAAAACTATGATTCTTGATGGGTTAAATTACTTCAAATCTAGATGTAATTAGGACACAGCTAGTAGGAACAATTGCCTGTACTTGCTAGATTTGCTTCCAAAGAGATCATTAAAATTTCATTTATGGTCTATCCTGAGACAGCCATGCCTTTGGGAGTGCAATGAAGATGATACAGTATGTGTGTGACAACACTTCTGGACCTAAGAGAACACCCGGCACCTCTCCACTTCATTGTCTGGGTGAGACTCAGCACATATCATCTGCATACCTCTCCTCCCTGGGAAGGAGAGCTGGGTGCAGAGGCTGGGCAGGAATCTGTGGCATGCTCCAGCTGAGTGTCCAGCATTGGTAATCAGGAACATAAGGGACCACCTGGCTCAGGATTAATATGTGGAGACTGAAAACAATTTCCAGTGCAGGAGGAAAGATCCTACTCTTTCTTACAGGATTGATGTAACAGTGCGTCATACCAACATGGGAAAACTTTTTAAGGAAAAAAAAAAATGGGAAGGAGTTTGGAGGTGGTAGTTTCTGCAGTAACATGCTTCCCCAAACCACAGGGAAAAGGAGTGACTTGGATTATCCTTCTTAGGGTGAGAACTTTCTGACTTCTGTGCAAAAGTGTTTCTGCAGCCAAAGATAAGAATGGACCAGACCAAATATCCAACTCCTTGACAACTGCCTCCCAGGGTGCCAAGTAGCAGAAACATAGAAATATATATATAATATATATAGAATATAAAAAATACAAATACTAGAGTGTATTCTATGATGATGCCCAGGATCTATGACAGATCCCAGCCATCATCCCCTTTGCCTTTTTCACCTCCACAGCATGATGACGATGTCTGTGGGATGAACTGGGCAACATCAACGCTATACCCTGACACTCTTGGCAGCAGTTAGCTCTGGAACTGTTCTTTCCAAACCTAATATACTCGGAGAAAAATAGGGATATTCCCTTTGTGCTGGAGAGAGCTGTAAGAAAGCAGGGCATCCAGGTTCACAGTCTTGTTTGTTCATACCTATTCCAGAGATTATTCTTGAGCCTTTGCTGTGTGGTTTCAAGTGATGGGATTAAACTTTCTCTTGATGTAAATAGGTTTAGCTGTCTTTTATGTCAGTGGAAACCATACTGGCTGATCCCCTGGTTGCACTTAGCTCATACAAGTCTTACATACTCAGAGAAGATTTTCACCTCTTGCCCACCCACACCATGTTTCTGAATGGCAAATTATGAAAAAACAGTTTCCTATAATGTGCTTTTATATCTCTTTGGGATGTCAATTAACTTGCTATATAGTGTTCTCAGATTTTACATGCAGAAAGTTAAACTAAGCATGGGTGTTAGTGAACCAGTCACATTTCTGAATGCTGTGTAACTATGATAGTCCCTTATTAAGAATGTTGAAAATACATGTGAAATTAGAGGGCATATTGTGTATTATTTTGGAGTTTATTATATCAAAGCCTTCAGAGAAAAATATTTCCCCCCACATCACAACCTTCTCTTTGAATAACTTTTGTATGCCTTTCTACCTTTGAATGACCTCCTTAGACTTCTAGTAATATACAGAAATACTATCTCTCTATGCTCCTCTTCTTGTCTGAAATGGCCATTACAAAACAGGGACATAACACCTTTTTCTCAGAGATGTTCTCAGTCATTTCCTGAAGACTGTGTACATTTGCCTGCCACCACAATAAGCTGCCTTTACTTTCCCACAGATAACAGCAGTGAGTAATTTGAGGTCCTTCATGATATCTTTGTGCCCAAGTNATAGATCAATTCTCAAAGCTATTCCATGAAGTTATACTTTTCTTAGGGGCCAATAAAACTATGATTCTTGATGGGTTAAATTACTTCAAATCTAGATGTAATTAGGACACAGCTAGTAGGAACAATTGCCTGTACTTGCTAGATTTGCTTCCAAAGAGATCATTAAAATTTCATTTATGGTCTATCCTGAGACAGCCATGCCTTTGGGAGTGCAATGAAGATGATACAGTATGTGTGTGACAACACTTCTGGACCTAAGAGAACACCCGGCACCTCTCCACTTCATTGTCTGGGTGAGACTCAGCACATATCATCTGCATACCTCTCCTCCCTGGGAAGGAGAGCTGGGTGCAGAGGCTGGGCAGGAATCTGTGGCATGCTCCAGCTGAGTGTCCAGCATTGGTAATCAGGAACATAAGGGACCACCTGGCTCAGGATTAATATGTGGAGACTGAAAACAATTTCCAGTGCAGGAGGAAAGATCCTACTCTTTCTTACAGGATTGATGTAACAGTGCGTCATACCAACATGGGAAAACTTTTTAAGGAAAAAAAAAAATGGGAAGGAGTTTGGAGGTGGTAGTTTCTGCAGTAACATGCTTCCCCAAACCACAGGGAAAAGGAGTGACTTGGATTATCCTTCTTAGGGTGAGAACTTTCTGACTTCTGTGCAAAAGTGTTTCTGCAGCCAAAGATAAGAATGGACCAGACCAAATATCCAACTCCTTGACAACTGCCTCCCAGGGTGCCAAGTAGCAGAAACATAGAAATATATATATAATATATATAGAATATAAAAAATACAAATACTAGAGTGTATTCTATGATGATGCCCAGGATCTATGACAGATCCCAGCCATCATCCCCTTTGCCTTTTTCACCTCCACAGCATGATGACGATGTCTGTGGGATGAACTGGGCAACATCAACGCTATACCCTGACACTCTTGGCAGCAGTTAGCTCTGGAACTGTTCTTTCCAAACCTAATATACTCGGAGAAAAATAGGGATATTCCCTTTGTGCTGGAGAGAGCTGTAAGAAAGCAGGGCATCCAGGTTCACAGTCTTGTTTGTTCATACCTATTCCAGAGATTATTCTTGAGCCTTTGCTGTGTGGTTTCAAGTGATGGGATTAAACTTTCTCTTGATGTAAATAGGTTTAGCTGTCTTTTATGTCAGTGGAAACCATACTGGCTGATCCCCTGGTTGCACTTAGCTCATACAAGTCTTACATACTCAGAGAAGATTTTCACCTCTTGCCCACCCACACCATGTTTCTGAATGGCAAATTATGAAAAAACAGTTTCCTATAATGTGCTTTTATATCTCTTTGGGATGTTAATTAACTTGCTATATAGTGTTCTCAGATTTTACATGCAGAAAGTTAAACTAAGCATGGGTGTTAGTGAACCAGTCACATTTCTGAATGCTGTGTAACTATGATAGTCCCTTATTAAGAATGTTGAAAATACATGTGAAATTAGAGGGCATATTGTGTATTATTTTGGAGTTTATTATATCAAAGCCTTCAGAGAAAAATATTTTCCCCCACATCACAACCTTCTCTTTGAATAACTTTTGTATGCCTTTCTACCTTTGAATGACCTCCTTAGACTTCTAGTAATATACAGAAATACTATCTCTCTATGCTCCTCTTCTTGTCTGAAATGGCCATTACAAAACAGGGACATAACACCTTTTTCTCAGAGATGTTCTCAGTCATTTCCTGAAGACTGTGTACATTTGCCTGCCACCACAATAAGCTGCCTTTACTTTCCCACAGATAACAGCAGTGAGTAATTTGAGGTCCTTCATGATATCTTTGTGCCCAAGTATTTTTTTTTAAGAATTGTCAGTGTTGGGGGCTACATTTAGAGGGCCTTTTGACTGCTGAAACTTCTGCTGGAAGCCTGGTTAACTCCAGCTTTCCCTGAGCTATGGGGTTGTAGATCTCTACTACTATACTGAACTTACTCAGCTTTTATGCAACCCTGTGGTTAAGATGATCCACTCCTATTAATGTATGTTTTGTTTTCCTCTTGACCCATTTTTCCCTTTGTGGTATGGGCCAAAAGAGGCAAATGGATGTCTGAGAAGAAAACTCAGTCTCTGTGTGAAACTGGAGTGCCAGGAAGACTTAAAGTGTTGTCTGGGATATGACACAGTTTCTGACTCCCACTATAAGACCTCGCAGTTTCCATAACTTCCTTTAATACAACTTTAATACAACTCCTAGCACTCGTTATGTCCATTGTCCTACATTTCCCCCTCCCAAATCATATCATGATGTATATATAAAAATGCAATTAAACATGCTGCAAACCTTTGATACAGAGATATACTAATTAACTACCTGCTGACTCCTTGATTTCCCTATTGACATTTTACTTCCTTATTACAACTTACTTTTTCTTTTGAAGAATCACATTTCCAACTTTGAATTGGATTTCTGGGAATAAAGGACAGCCTTGGAGATGGCTTCATGAAGGAGTGAGTTAGCACTGTGTTTTCCACAAATCTACTATTCATTTTGTGTAGTCAGCCAAGGTTATCAAGCCAAGAATGGTCCAGAGAGAAGTGGCTCAGCTTTTTCAACATTCCCCTGCCCTTTCTTGCCCTCTATCCTCACATCACTCTGTACTGTTTACCTTAGTGGTCAGGTATCTGTGGTGTAGGTGGCAGAAATACTATTTTACACCTGAAACTCGTGCACCACTCTCTATTTAGCCATATGTTTCTAACAACATTCAGAACTCTATTTAATCTCTGCCTCAGTCTCCCATCCATAACCTTGGCAGACAACCTCCACAAATAGAATAATCTGTGAAACTGGGAGGTCATATTTTACATATAATGAAGGCTCTGGGCTGTGTGGACATGATGGTGGCAGGAACCACAAGACCTTTAGGTATTTGCTGAAATCCAGGTGGGGAGGATTTGGACTCCTCTCCTCTGCCACGGTGCCCTGAGGAGGGGTGGCCACAGCGCTCTCCACCCGGTGTCTCAAAGGGCAGCATCTGGGTGCTCAGCTGGCTGACTTTGGCCCTGTGGAGCATAATAAAGGAAAGAGCAAAAACTTATGAGAAACTTACAGAAAAAATTTACCTGAAAGGTGGTGTGGGAGTACAACCGCAGGGCGGCAGCTGCAGCCACAGGGGATGCCCGCGTGGGGCTGGCGGCAGGCCCGGAGGTCTCCTGCCACCTTTGCCAGTCAGGGTCAACCATCTTCGTGAGCTTGTTCCTGCTTTATATAGAACATTTCCTTCGTTTTCTTTGGAATTTTTCAGCTGGGGACAATTAAATCTGAAAGAAAACCTGAAACTGAGTGTTAGGTGTTTAAAGCTAGAGGCACCTCGGTGGAAGTCAGTGGGCAGCAAAACGTCCAGTGTCTGACAGCTCAGCTCGGAGGGTGACAGCCCGCGCACGAGCTTGACGGTGTCTATGACTGAAAACATTTTGTCCGTACGTCTCTTTTTACGTGCCAAAGCACCTTTTTCTGAGGTAAAAAGAGGCGGCGCGAAGCCTCTCTGGGCAGTGCTCGGCGGCTCCCTGCCCGAGGCGGAGGCGAGCGGCGGCGCGGTGTGCCCGTGAGGGAAGAGGAGCGCGGGGGGGGGCGCTTCCAGCCGGGAAGGACAGGCAGTCGCCTGTCCCGCACCAAGGCGAACCGTTCGGCAAAGCCCTGAATTTTCCCCGAGAGGGATGTAAGTCATACTGTAAAGCACTTCAGTGCCCCCGAGTGCAGGGGAGCGTGGCCGTTCCCTGAAGCGAGAAGCCGCTGGCCGCGCCCGTCCCTCAGGGAAGGCGGCGGGCCCGGGCGCGGGCTGGCTCCGGGCGGCTCCGCTAGAGACGGGGCCGATGGAGTCATCTAACGGGCGGCGGCCGGGTGCGAGCCGGAGCCTGAGGTAACCTGCTCTCTAACCCACCCCGGGACAAGCAAGTGCTGCGTTTTGGGGGTTGTGTAAAGACACCTGAGAGGACTTGGGCATGAAGTAAAGCCTGCAGATGCCTGACTCCACCCGGGGCTCTGGCGGGGTCAGCATCTCGGAGGCACCTCTGCTTTACTCAAAGTATTCCAGGCACGCAGAAATAATTGACTGAGCAGGAGAAGGCAGAGCTGTGGCTGTTGCTAGGGGACAAACTCGCAGCACAGTAAGAGGGAGCCTCGCGAGCGCCGGGCGNCCCGCGGGCTCCGGCCGCAGCGCCGCACGGCCCCGGGCGCCGAGCAAAGAGCCAGCTGAGCAGCGTCTAGGCTGGTGAAACGGAAAGAAAAGAGACTTTTTCTGGGCGCAGCTTTGCTTTCCCACTTCTAACAGGTCTTGCGAAGGAATACTCTGCAGCCTTCTACAGGCAAAGTGCGAGTACAGTGTTGGTAGAATAATAATAATTTTAAAAAAAAAGTGTTATTTTCTCGTTCCCTTGGGCCTGATGAGGGTAAAATTGACAACTTAATTGAAATCAGCTGGAAAAGAGCACCAAGAAAACTGTCTTCAAAGAGCAGCTTCTGTTTTTCAGCAGTCACCGCCCCGTGACTCCAGCACTAATTGCTGCATTAGCAGTGTCCGGCGTGGCAGGCTGCAAAGCCTGGTGAAGCAGAGCCCTCCTCCTCCTCCTCCTCCCCTGCCTGGCTGAGGTGGTGCCTGTGCTTAGCAACTTCCATCAGGGCGATAGCAGCCGAGAGGCTGAAGGGGAGAGCTATACCTTTAACGAAAAGGGGATGCAAATTTCTCCTCTGCATTCTTTCCTAGGAGCTTCAGAGAGGCAAACCTCAGTGCAGAGGCTGGGGCTCAGTGCATGAGAGCAGAGTTTTGTGCATTGCACAAACTGTCATCTCAACTTTGTAAAGGACTTGCCTTTTTTTTTTTTTCTTTTTTTCTTTTTTTTTTTGTTATTCCTGGACTTTTTAAGAGAGAAGAGCCTTTCTACCCGTTTGAACCATGAGTGGCTGTTCAAAGAGGTGCAAGCATGGGATTGTCAAATTTGCCCAGACTATTTTTAAACTCATCACAGGCACTCTCAGCAAAGGTAAGAGGAAACATTTTAGTTCATACGGTTCTTCTGTACTGCTAGCTTTGTGGGGGGAGTTTTGTAGCCTTTAGGAAGGCTTGTGATAGAGTTTATTATTGTCTCTTTAGAGATGTTCTGGTTTAATTCTGGGAATTGGCTGCTCTGAAAGAAGTTGCTGTGTGCAGTGAAGATTAGAGCTATGCTGTAAAGCCTTATGTAATCGTTTCTAACTTGTGTAGTTTGTAACCTGTATTTGTCAATCTGCCATAGCTCACAACTGTAGTGGGCTATTTCAGTGTGCTCTGAGATGTGGTTCTGAAGGCGATTGATGTGCAGCTTCAAAAATTTAAAGACTTCATAACTGTCAGTAATTAGTACTTCTGTGTCATTTTCTACTTCAGGGTTTCTGCCTGCTTGAAGCATGTGTGTACCTTGGTTCAAAATCTAGGTCTCTGCTTATCACATGCATTTGAGTACCTTTTGTCTGTCTAAGTTTTGCTTGTCATCTCCACCCTGTGTGCCTTACCACATGCAGGTGGAACACTACCAAACTTATTTATGCTGTCATCTTCACTAAAATCAAAAAATAAACAAAATGAATCCTCTGTTCTTCTTTGTAAATCTAGTAGTTCCTGTGACGGTGCACTGAGGTAAGTTATGTTATTTTTGTTGGTCATTCCTTTCATAATGATACTTCTCAGCACCATCTATGGCAGCTGATTAAATTGGTGATGTTTGGGAATTCCTGACGATAGTGAACAACGTTATGCCTGACTGTTGTTAGCCTGTTGAAATGTGGAAAACGTTTAGATAAGGGTCAGAATTCTCCAAGTTTCGTGTGTGTTTGGTTGGAGGGGGTGTGATTTTTGGAACTGATAATACAGCTCAGACTAAATCACTAGTGGAGAGATTTGAATAAGGCTGAGGTGTCTCTGTTATGATGCGTTTTTTTAAAAATACAAAGTCTGAAGTTTTTTTTTAATGTGTTCATAGTCAAGGAGCAAAAAAGATTTATTTATTTTTCAGATAAATTTAGAATCCTCGGAGGTGTGTGGCTGTGTTGGCTGCCTGGAACACATGTGCCTCTGCATGAATTTTAATGTTTATGTCTTTTCTTAGGAAAAACAAAAGCAGGCTGAGGTGACTTTTAAAATAGCAAATGTGAAAGTGCCGAGAACATTGGGGAAACTTATGCAGTCTGTCAAAAGAGAAATTCACAGAAGAAAATATAGTGAAAGAAATTGCTTACTATCATGGTAGGAAAGAGAAAGCGGTAGGATGCTGTCTGCAAGACCTTGTCCACTACAACATGTCAGTATGGTGTATTTGATGTACTCCATCTGTGCTTTTTTGAGGAGATAATGGAACATAGGGTGTATACTGCTATAGTCACAAGCGATTGACAATAAACTGTGCTGTTTACTTGAGCTCCCCTTAAGGGGAAACCTGTGTTCTGATGGTGTTTCCCCATGTGCTCGCTAGAGCAGTTCATCTAATGGGGAGTTTTCAAGCAGCCCTTGTGCTTCTACTGCTGGCCTTGCTTTGGCAAAGGGACACATCAATGTTTGGGTGTGATGGTAGTATAGCGCTATATGGAGAGCTAGCAATGAGAGTATAAAATGTCCAAGTCTTGCGTTTCCTCCCCCTCTTTCTTCTGAAAGATGCCAGCATTGCGCTGTTGCTATCTTGGTGCCAATGCAATGGTATCACACAGTTTTACCCACATCTTTCCTATGGCAATGTCTCAAGCTGCTTGGATTAGATAAGAATGGCTTCCTAGGACTCAAAGGATATAAAACTCTGATAAACTTTTTTTTTCCTACTCAGCTGCTTGTGTTTTGAACTGGAAGAACCAGATTCAGGAAGGAATAAACCATGTGTGTGAATTTGTTGCATAGATATCAAAGACCTGCCATAATTAAAATAAATGTTTCCATATCATTACCTATGAAACTCGTAACTAGAAAGAAAATTATTAGAAATCTTGCTCAAGAGTGTTGAATTAAAAAAAAAAGTGTTGAAGTTTGTACGTTAATCCCAGAGCTTATTGTTTAGTATTTCTTTTAGTAAAACTTCTGCATGTAAAACCAAGAAATAAATTGTTGTATATTGCTATTATTATGGGGTTTTTAACTTGCACCATATACATGCTCTTGAATATTCAAGCAATATCCCCCATGTTCTTCACCCCTCTCCTGCCTTGTTTTCTTCATACTTTTTAATGGGGGTTTTATTTTTATTTAAATGCTTTTTACAAGGAAAATCTCAGAATGTGGTTTTTATAAGGAAAATCCTTTGTGAGACACAAGATTCATTCTCTTCTTATGCTTCTATCTTTCTGAGGGTTACTGCAGTGGGACATAATCACCAGTTCAATGAGATGTAATCCTTAGCTGCATTCTGTGGCTTCTGCTTATCTTAATAATAGCATTTTTCTCTCTCCTTGATTATTTACAATAATAATATGAGACTGTCTGAGCCACAGCTATGAAGTCCTTCCTTTAGCAACAGGGTGTGATGGGACAGCAGCCTCTCCCTGCAGTCGGCACTAAGGGAATCGGCACATCTGATACCGCTGTGTGGTCACCAGGCTGTTTGGTATGTCCTGATTTAAATCTGCAGCTGCAGCAAATCTATGAGGTTGTAAGCCAAGAAGTTCATAGCTGGTACCTCTGCAGAGCTGGACTAGCCAATTTTGCCAGCTTCCCTCTTAGTGCCTTCTTATTTGGAAAACCTTAGTCACAGAGCAGAGGTCTCTGCTGCTGTGCAAAAGAAGGCCTCTTCCACCAAGAGCTTTGTCTAGTGAGAGATATTAAAAAAAAATGCCCGGAGAAAGCATGCCTATTCACAGCTGGTGGGAGCAGAATAACTCCCTGTTCTCCTTCTTGCTTGGATGGGGGTCCAGCACCTGCAGGGAAAAGTCCAGAAGAGGCTTCTGGAAGTGAGTTACTGTGGTGATGGACAGTGCGTGAGCAGCAGCACCTTCACTGAAGTTGCCTCAAATGACGACGGGGGTGCAGGGAAAGGTTTTATGTGAGGTTTGGATGTTCTTTCACATTACCTCTGCTGTGGTACGTGAAATGGTGGCTCATCATCCATGTCCTGGGAGGAAGTAGGGGTGGTAACAATGAGTTTGGGGTTTCCTATTAAGCAGAATGATTAAACAACAAGCCTGTGTGTGCGTGTGAAGATATTGTTAATGTCATTGAAAACTTAGTACAGGAGGGCCTTGCTGAGTGACCAAAAATGAAGCTGGAATGAGACCTCTTGGATTTCTATTAATATGTTCTAATTATCAACACAAGAAAAGCAAGATTATTTTAGGGATCAACTCCTTCAAAACGGTCCTTTATAAAAACAGATAAGCTTCTGCAAATTAACTACCCTTTCACCTTTGTTCCTGAGCTGCCCCTCTTTTAGCCGTGCTGTTAAAATGCTCTTCTGCTCTGTTCCGCAATGCAATTCATCTGGAACTGGTAATTTGTCCACTTTTCATAGTTTTAATTGACTAATTATCTGTTCCACTGCAGTGATAAAGTCTTCAAACATCTCGCTCTCCTCACAGCCTCCCCGAGCACGAAAGAAAAGTATTCTGAATGTTTTACAGCAATGTGGTCTGTTGTGCTGCTTCTTTCTGAATCCAAATTACAGGTAGTCTGAGATGTTTTGTGAAATGGTAAGGGAAATGCATCACCCCTTTTAGTCATACACAGGCTCTGCCTCCCCTCGGTGGAAGTTAATCTTGTTCCTTTGGAACATACTGGCACTGCATTAGGTGGTCGTCATGGCTCCAGTCCCTGAAAATGCAAGGGTAGGTTAAATGTTGCTAGATGCCCATAAGGTACAGGAAGGTTCACTGCAGTTGTTCAGGCGATGCCAGGGTTCTTGCACCTGTGTGACATATAAAAAGATATTTTGGTACTCCTGCTGCTGTGTAGCCCACCTTCATCCCTTGAATTCTGGCTACTGCCTTCAAATTTAGAGAAGCTCTGATTCAGAGGGCTCTTGTAAAAGCTCTTATGTGTCAGTTCTCTCTGAGTGTTTTAAATGCTCTTTTATAAGGAAAATTGTTACAGAAGCCAGGTGAGAAACGTGCTCTTACAGAGTGGGGTTAGAGTTTGTCCATGTTTTCCAAATGGTCCTGAATAGCGAGTTTCTGTATGTAAAATGCTGGTGTAAAGCCCCAGTTACAGAAGGGCTGCCACTATGAGGGGCAGAATGACTGTCTTCACTGTGCATCTTGGAGAGGAGTCAGCAACTACTGATGCTTCACAGTTCAGTGCCTGATCCTAACTCTACCCAGTGAAGCTCTCCAATTTCATTGCTTGGCTGCTAGGAACTCAAGTGGTGTGTCTGTGGCTTTTGTTTTGCTCTTTAAAAACCCAGTGTATCTAGTTTTATTTTCTGCATACTGATGAACTGTTGAGCCACTAAGCAAAATACACCTCTGTTTGGCACACTACACTTGATTGTATGTCTATGAAAAATGAACTGCAAAGAAATCTTTTCCACAAAGGCTGTACTACTTGGGCAATCTGAACATATGTACGTGCATTCTACTCCTGCTTTCATCAGGAGCAAGATGGATTTTAAGAACTGAGAGTGAGAGGGAGTGGTAATACTCTAGACTTCCTTTTAAAACTCTTCATAAACCTCTCCTAGAAACAAACACCTCTGCAAGCATATGGCTGCACGTGCACTAGAAATTTATCAAGAACTTCATTGGTTGCTGTGGTGTAGCCCCAGGAGGTAAGTATGTATGTCACTTATTCAGAAAACAAGAAAATATTTTCTTATCCTCTGCAAAACTATTCAGGAAGGTTTTCTTAATAGTGTTTTGCAATAAGCATGTGTGTATGTCGTGTCTGATAGCAAGGAATATGGAATCTTGGGTGTAGTTAGATGTCATATCAGTGGGCAAACAAGGTTCTCTTCTGGCATCTAAACTAATGATACTAGGTACAGCTGTGATATTTCTACTCTGAATATGTTTGAAAAATACAAGGCATATCAGTTTAACTGCCTGGGTCTGTATTCAGGACTATAGTAATAGACAGTTTCTCTAGAGAAAATATTACAATATTTTTTTTCTTTTTTGCATAAGCGATGGATTAATCTGCAGATTCTCTAACAAAATTTTTTTTTAAAAGCAATAAAGTAATCATGTTAGATTCTGTAACATTGGAACAACTTATGAAAATTTCGTATCCTATTGTGCATGTGGTTTTCTGGTTGGTTTTTGGTGTTGTTTTTTTTTTTCGTTTTTCATAACCAGTGGGCTAGACAGGAAGTATGCTGCTGGCAAACGGGCTAAGGCATTTATACCCATGCTGTAGCTATATTGGTATGCTAATTGTATGCTAATTTGTCACATAGGTTTTGTCATATAAAATGGTGCAAAATGAATGTGCCATGGTATATTTTGACCTAATGGACCCTGTTATTATCCACCTAATGAATGGATTTAAGTGTAAATGGATAACTTTTGAAGATGGCTCGACATAAGTGGATAGTAACATGTATTAAATCATCCTAAAATTAGCTTAAATTAGCACATGAAGTGTAATTTTAAGATTTAGTTTTTTCTCCAGTAAGTTATCTCCAATAGTGCAGTACTAAAGGGTGACAATAAGATAATACTTCTCTGTCTTTTTTTCTGTACCCAGAAACTAGTCTTGAGCTGCAAGTCAACTCTGTTTTGGGCTATATTCTCTATGTATTTTTATGAATTATTCCTGGTCTGTAGAGTGTTTTCAAATGTTGATCACCTTGGTGCTAGCAACAAAACATGCATGTTTCTGGTGTTTCTGCTCCATGCTAGGTGCATGGTAAAGCGAACTGGTTTCCTGAGCAGGAATCCCATTGTTAGGGATGCAAACAAAATTCTGTCCTGACTTTATGATAGTATTTGTGGGATTCCTGTTCTTGGACCTTTCTTTTTCTTGTTTTAATATGATTAGTAAAGCTCATAAATGGTAATGTAATGGAAAGCAGGCATGGGAAGATTTTTAACTATGGCAGCATTTAAACTCCTGATGTAATTGGAATGAATATTCATGGCCAACTTCTTCCACGTTTGCACAGCTTTACTAAAAACCAATAGCATGCATATATAATTTGACTTTCACTTCTCAGCTGGCTTTGACTTCTAATTTTATTCCTTGTAATGACTGTTTCACAACATTTGGCTTGCAGGGCACGTGGGTGGAGTATATTTAATGCTGATAACTAGAAGTAAAGCAGTCTGAGGTTTAAAATAAGAGTGATTAATGCTTTCTTTTATAAATGGGAGACCTGGCGCAGTAGCTCCACATTACAGAGTGAGAAAGAAATTGCTACCACAGGCTTGATGAGGTGCTCATCTTGTAAAGCCAAAATAGAGTTTTGAGAGTGTGGGGGGGAATCCTTGTCATATAATTAACATAACTGCATCTAGCAAAAGTTAATACATTTTTAATCTATTTCAATCTGAAAATTGTCCCTAGCATTTAAAAACCTAGTAAAGAACAAGAGTGTAACTTGCCTGCCTTTGAAATTTTTGAGTAGCACCTTCAACTACTAGGTAAATTTGTCTCTCAGATGTGCAATAATGGCATGATATTTTTCTAATGCTTTATGTTGTATGATATGATGGTGTTTTCTTTTCCCATTTGTAAATTCTTATAGCTGGAAGATCAGATGTTTGTTTCTGTATTATTTCAGCTAGATTCATGTTTACACTGAGTAATGGAAGATGTAATGAACAAATACAGCCATCATGAAGGGTGTACAGTGTGTTTGACTTGGTGGAACAGCAACCATCTTATACTGAAACTGCTTTCCTAACTCGAGCTATGAAGCATGTAGAAGGCTAAATCTACATAGAAAAGCAGATGATGTGGAGGATCTCAAACTCTTGTCTGCTTCCTTCATCTTCTAGCTATGAATAGAAGTGCCAAAGCTGCTGGTAAGTGTGAGGAAAATCATGTGAATTCCAAAGATTCTTGGTGCCCTAGTTCAAATTTGAAGCCCAGAAAGTTTACCTACCTCAACAGCAAAAGCAATCTGTGGAATTAGCCAGGTAGGGTGACCGTGTTTCAGGGGTTTGAGTGGAGCTGTTCTGCTGAAGCTGCTCTAGCTTACAGAGAAGATTATATAGCAGTGGTGCAGATCTGGAATGTGTGTGTGATTGATGCACTGACTATGTGGGACTGCTCTGCCTTTCTCTGCCCCTCTTGCAGCTTTTCTGCTAATGAGGCTGGGCCATTTTCATCCTCTTTATGGGCTTCTGACTATCACACTTTTAAAATATCCATTGGATGACGTGGGTGCAGGGAGACTAGCAGGTGTGGACTTCAGAGTAAGGATCCAGAGAAGTGCATAACTTGTCTCTGTGGATCCAGCTTTACTTGCACAGAAACTCACCTGAATGCAATGTATGTAATGCAATACCTTGCCTGCCTGAAATTGTTCTGTGATGCTTTCAGACCTTGCAGTAAAGGTGTTGGTCTTCATCAAACAAATATGGTTTTTAAAATGTCTTTGAATTGGCTGTATTTCCATACGGTCTTCTACTGAGGGTGACAGGTTTTGGATGTTTTTTGTCTATACCCTCATAGTTTTGGTATAAATGCCATTTATTTTTTATATGTTGTCTTATCTGTGGATTTTATTACCAAAATGTTGTATTCCTCAGGTGAATGTTTGCATAGTGCTTTGTGATTAAGGCAGCAATTCACAACAGTAACATGTGCATTATCCAGTCTAAATTAGAAATGTGTGTTGGCTACAAATGAAATTAATAATAGGCTCCTGGGAAAACCACACTGCTGGGAATATCGTTCTTTCTTTTAAGTGTTTTTGTATGTTCAGTTGGAAAGATGATAATGGAGGATGATGCTTTGGGGGGGTGGGGGTGGCGGTATTCCAGTTAAATAAGTGCTCTTAATGTGACTTTCACTCTTCCTGCTATTTCACAGATAGACAGCAGTTTTCATGATTTGTATGCAGTGCCAGTGGGGCTCAGAAAAGAAGAAAAGAGGGCCCCGTTATCTTGCTTCTGGTATCAATCGGGTGTTCTCCAGGGAAGCGCAGGGGAACATAGTAAGCTTTGTGGTTAGTTAGGCAACAATTTCCCACTCTCCAAATTCCCAGTGTTACCAGGTGATGTGGGGAACTGGAGGAGAAAATGTGTAGATGAAAATATTGAGATCTAAATAGGTTATCTGTTGAAATACACACACTTTACGTAACTATTCACAAACAGGAGTTGCTGTTAGCAGATTGAGTCTCTGCTTTAGTGATGATACACGGTAAATTATAAACACAATAGATCATCTGTCTTTCAAAAAATAAGTAAATCATACATAGCATTGCTTAGAGAGGTACAGTGTGGTTTTTTGCCTTTTAGATTCACAACTCCTTGCGGTTACTCATGAAAAAGCATTATTACTACCACACAGTAAAGCTAGTGATGATTTTCAGCTGCAGCAGCCTCTGATAGTCTGTCAACATTCCAACAGTTGCATGGAGTTCCTGGAATGAACTGGGAATAAAAAGTGTGAGAGATTTTTATAATTAACATTTTGGTGAAGTTAAACACATTACTTCAGAGGAATAAGCATGAGATGTTCTACATGAAAATGCGTAGCCTAATAGTATAAAGTATGGCTCTTGTCACACCACCCTGAAGTAGTAAAACTGCAGCTGACTGTTGATAAAAATTAAATAAGAACCATCTGGATTCAGTCTAAGAGGAGGACAGCAAAACTGAAAACACATTTCCAAACATAAAACCAAGGGGGAGCTAAGTAAACTTGAGGCTGACAAAGGCATAAAAAATGAAATAGCCTACTTGATTTCCTACTTGAAGTCTGTTTCCCATGATGTATTGATTTTTAAAAATTTTTTTTTTAATCCTGTACCTTCACATCCTCTGCATATGGGGAGTAACAATTCTTTAGGTTATGTGTTTTAGGGAAGCTCGTAAATGTCAGGGAGTTTTTGACTTGGCTCTGAAAATGCTTGCAAGCTCCCCAATTGTTAAACTGTGTGTTTATGTTGATGCCCTGAAAGCAATTTTATCACTTGTTTCATGAGAATCAAGTTGAGATTCAATGCATTGTATAAATGTAATCCATACTGCAGATGTGGTAACTCAGGATGCTGCAGTGATTGTTATTGGCAGCATGGTGAGCTGTGATAACTAGGGTCCTTTCAGTTTTCAAAAGGTCCCATGCAGCTGTTGTGATGTTAATCACTCCTTCAGAAACTGAAAGTGCTGTTTGTATCAAGGGCTGGCATTTGAATTCATGGGTTAATACCTGATGCTGTGCCCTGTGTTCATCTTAGAAATAATTCTGCTTGTTGTGAGTTTTCTGTCTTGTCATAAATATAGGAAAACAGGAGAAGCATTTGCATTATGAACATTACTTCTGCAAAATCACCGTTATAAGCTGAACATATCTGCAGTATTTCATGGAGAGGTAAAACATCAAGACCACAGACTGTCTTGTGAAGGCAGCTGTGGTAAGCTGTGCATTTGTCTTTATAAGAGGAAAAAATGACAATATTAGACAAACTTACTTGACATCTATAGTATGTAAATAAACTTTATGAAAGCAAGAAAAATGAAGAGCATCCCTAAGATGACTTTTAACAAGCAAGGGTGGCGTATGGAGGGCTGGAGCCTGCTCGAAGCTTCTTCAAAGCTCTTTTTTCAGAGACATTCCGTGTGCTGCCAGTCTTACAGAGACTAATTTAGCATTTTTAAATGCTTTTGTAGGAGCTTAATTGTTTTAGTCCATCTTCAGACTTACTTGGCTTTGTTACGCACTCGGTGTGTGACAAGAGTAGATGTATATATTGAAGGCATAAAAATTGAGATTCAATATATGCAAGGTGGGGTGGGAGGCAGAATGAACTTGATGTCTTCTGTTATGGTTTGGATTTTCCATAGCACATCATCTGCAGGTTGGATTACCTCAGGTAACAGAAGAAACAACCTGTTGTTTTGTAATAATCCTCACCTCCAAGGATGAGGCTCTAGATAAGGTTCTATAGAAAAAAAATCTTAAACAAAAGTTCTTCTTATGGTTTCTATTTGTTTGTTTATAGTTGATATACCAGAAGTACCTTGTCATGCATAAATTTGTAAAGGTTATTTGAGAACATTCATTTCGGGATTTATTTTATCACTGACTTTCTAAATCCTATTGAATTTTACAAGCTGGGGGGTAAATCCCTTTACAGGGAATCAGAAACAGAAAGATGGGAACAACAGTAAGCCACAACCCCCATGCTACTCAAATTATAACTGATGTTCAGGGTAAGTTTTTTGACCAAGTTGTCTTAAAATCTATAGTGAGCTTTACTGCTCAGGACCTCTATGTGAGAGTTTTACCTTTTTTTTTTTTTTTAAATGACTGAGACTTGGCAAACAACTCATGCTGTAAGTGAGCTTGTTATCTTCAGAGGAGTTAGCCCAACAATGAATTTGACATGCTATGAAAGACATGCAGTGTCTTTCCTGTGGTTTTGATCTGCTTTCCAAGAAAAATGCTCTGTATACTTGCAGTGTTTTAAGTAAAAAAATAAATAGCTGTAAGAAATTTTGTAAAAAGACTGGTCAATAGCTGTAGCAATAAACAGGCCTAGTGGCAAAGCCTGGCGTTTCTAGCATGCTCACAGCATCTCCTTTAGCCCAGCTAAAATCAGCCTTTGGCTAGTTGAAGGCTATCCATGTTCTTATAAAAAATAATTTGCGAGAATGACCTGAGAGTTAATACTTTTCTGTGCTAAGGAGAATAACCAGAATACAGACTAGTCTTTAAAACTTATTTGAGAGCTACAGTAAGTGGTGGTTTGTTGGTAGTTATGAACTTATTCTTGGGCTCTGTGTTTTCTGGTGGTCTCCTTCATGACAGCTGCACTTAAAGCTGAGTGATATTGCATCGAAGTCTGTTCCAGCATGAAATACTTGATATTATGGATCCATAGACATGTAGTTGCTTCTTGGAGGTGTACTTTTCTTCTGTTTGGGAGCAACACAAATATTGGAGAATTGATCTGTCAGGTGAGGGGCTCTACATTAAAAAACAGAGCTGTGGTATCCAACATGTGTGAAGCGGTACAGCTCTGTGCAGCATTTCAAGATCTGATGTTATTATTTTGGTACTTGATGTCCTGTTAGAAAAGGAACGCTACCCTTGGCAAAAATGACCTGCTATTTCCAGGTGGTAAGGTTTTTGTAAATGCGATCCCAGGAAAAGCATAATATGCTCGTTAAGTATATATATTTCCCAAATACAAGAATCTTGAGTTTACACTTGAAAAGGACAGAGTAGTTTCTTTAAGTCTTCATCCCTTGAAAGTATTTTAATATCCTTTGTCGGCTGTTATAGGTCCTAAGGGATAGATGTTTGAAAAACTGGTCTCTCTAGGTAAATAATTTTATATGTCTGAACTGCCAGGTGTTTCTTAAATATCTTAGGGAGAGGAGGAATAACATATTTCAGAGGAGTTCCTAGATTATTGAGAGTATGATTCTGTTTATTTCAAGCTTCTGTTTGAAATTTCTGACCCTCTCCATGTAGAGAGATCTTCCACAGTATCCTCCTGGACAAAATGTCCAGCACACAGCTGGATAAACACATAATGCAGTGGGTGAGCAATCGGCTGATGGGTCGGGCTCAAAGGGTCACAGTAAATGGGGTTACATCGGGCTGGCGGCCAGTCACTAGTGGGGTTCTGCAGGGATCCATCTTGGGGCCGGTACTCTTTAATCTCTTTGTTAATGACTTGGATGCAGGACTTGAAGGAATACTAATGAAGTTTGCTGATGACACACAACTGGGAGGAGCTGTCAACACTCCCAAGGACAGAGAGGCCCCGCAGAGGGATCTGGACAGGCTGGAGAGCTGGGCAATCACCAACTGTGTGAGGTTTAACAAGGGCAAGTGCTGGGTTTTACACCTGGGGCATGGCAACCCTGGCTGTACAGACAGCCTGGGGAACGAGAGGCTGGAGAGCAGCTCCGCAGAGAGGGACCTGGGGGCTCTGG
>VZTV01057560.1:0-16418 GCA_013400875.1 Anhinga rufa | reverse complement strand
CTCTCTGGTGACCAACGACAGGACCCGAGGGAATGGCAGGGAGATGTGCCAGGGGAGGGTTTGGTTGGGTATTAGGGAAAGGTTCTTCCCCCAGAGGGTGGTGGAGCCCTGGAACAGGCTCCCCAGGGAGGCAGTCACAGCACCCAGCCTGGCGATGTTGAAGAAGCACTTGGACAAGGCCCTCAGAGACACAGTGTGAATTTGGGGCTGTCCTGTGCAGGGACAGGAGTGGGACTTGATGATCCTTCTGGGTCCCTTTCAGCTCAGGGCATTCTATGATTCTATATATAAAGTAGATTTTTAAAAACGCACACATATTTTCATGATAATATGAAAATAAATTGTGTGCTTAATACCATATGAAGAATCAGGTGAATGCAATCACTGAATAAAATAAAACTTAGTATTGTGTTTGAAAAACCTAATGTATTCTCTAGAGTTTTTCCATGACGATGTCTGAAGTACAGTGTTTCCTAAGATGAAATAAGCTGGTGAATTGCACTTTAAAATGGTAAAACTCAAGTGAATTTCTCATGGTAAATTCCTGACCATTTGGACTGGCTTAAATGGTCTAAATTAGCTGAAAATAGTCCCAGAAGCCCAGTGAGGAGCTGCAGAAGTTCATGCATGAAGGAGTGTTCATGCTGGGCAAGACATTCTTCAATTTATGTCGGGTTGTAGGGTTGTGTTGTTGGGTTTTTGGGGTGGTGGGTGGGTTTTTTTTTGTTTGTTTGTTTTAATAAAACCTTTGTTCTCTAGTTTGAAAGGACAAAAGAATTCTGGTACACTTAAAAGACTGCTGTAAATATTACAGTATGGCTACAAGGCCTGTAAGTGCTTACTTTATTTAAAGAACAAACTACGAAAACACCAAACTACCAAAACACCCTTTACCTTTTAAGAAATGAGTGTGGAATAGGGTTTGGCAGGTGGTTCTTCTAGTTGTAGTATAAAACGAGCTTTAGATTTGTAGCCCTTATTGTTGCTTACGAGATGAAAGCAAGAGCTACCCAGCTCATGGACATGGAGGGAATCTGCAGAATAGCACACAATGTTCCTGCTGAGCAAAGCATGTTTATGTGTTGGATTCCTTTTTCCTTGCTCGTGAACTTGACTAATGCTATTTTCAAGGGCCATATCTGGCAGAGATGAAGAGTTTAGTCAAATCTCTATTTTTTGCCTCCTAGCCAGGATACATTAAACTGTATGAAGTGGTGAACTGACCAGAAGTGTCTCTGCTTGTCACTTATTGCCACTTTCTGATGTTTGTAGTAAATCCTGTTTTGCTGTAAACCGAAATGATTCCTTCTAGTGTTCTTAAGTACTTAAGTGTACCTTTTCCATCTATTACTACTTCTTTATCTCTTTCTTTTCCAGTTGTTCAGCTATAATTTAGCCCTATTCTACTCTTTATCAGTTAACTGACAAAATGAGAATAAAACTAAAACCTGAGTTTTTTTTTCCCATGGCCCATGGGAAAAAAAGAAACCAAAACAACCAACCAACAACAACAACACTACCCACCATTTGGTTCCCTTCTTGCATTATGAAAAAATGGCAACTTCCTCAACTTGTTTTCGTCACATGGTCCTCTCTAGGCTAAAACTAAGATGTAACATGTTAGTTCTGAAAGTAAATGGAATAAACTAAGCTATAAATGACTAAACTTTGGCTGTTCTTTCAGTCTGAGCACCCTTTTCATCCCAGAGGTTCCCAACGGACACTTCTGGTCAAAAAAGTAAGCGAAAAATGCTGTAGCATCTGTTTCCAAAACGTTGTATCCTATCTAAAAACAGTTACTTTCCAAGGGTCCACTTCTGACACCCTCTTTAATGTAAAACATCCCTTGGTTTTAGACAGTCTAGTTCCTTGTGTATTTATCTCACTTCGTAACTGCTCCACAACTAGGCTTCAGCTATGTACAACTTGAATAAATAAGCACCGTATCTCTGTACTGAACTGCTGGAGTGGCTCAGTTATCTTCTTGCATCAAACCAACTGTTCACTCCTTAGAGTCTGACTTGGAAGTCGCTTGGGAAGCAGAAAACCAGTAGAAAATGAATTTCTGAAGGAGGTTGTGTGACACCATTCTGGTTAAGTCTTCCTGTTAATGATTTTATTTTGGCAGGTATTTGTATTTTTAGCTTAATTATTAAACTTTTCTTTACCAAATTGGACTAGAGCTTTAACATCTGGAGCTTTGAGATGCTTTTTTTGTGTTCTATGTAAATCAAATTCTCCATGGGTTTTCTTTCTTTTATCTGTATATATTTGTGCAGTCAGTATCTTGTCTATTCCCATTGATATCCCTTTGTAAGGCTGCAGTGGTGCTGTTATGTAGTCCACGTTTTCATACACCATCCTACTTTCTAAAAATATATTTCTAAACAAGTTAAATATGTATTACATTAGCATGCTCTTTATGACAAATGTTGATAGTAACCTCTTGGCAACAAATACCTGTATATAGTATTAGTACACATATAAAGCACTGAGTAGTTGGCAGTCGGATAAATTCAAAGCAAGCTAAACTACTAGTACTGTATACACAAATAGCACTTGCAAGCTGATCCATTCCTCTTTACGAATTGAACTTGCTGATGTTGCCATAGGAATGCCTTGTGTTGTGCAAACCAAGAAGCAAAATCCGAGTTTACTTGCAGTAGTTGTTCGTAAGAGGACAAAGGGAAGGAACAGTCGAAGACCTCATGTCCTGGGCCCTGAATTCTGAACTTTGTCATAAGTATAAAGAACTAAAAAAAGATACATGGACTTGTGGCTCAGAAATTGGAAAATTGTATGTGGCTCTAAAACACCTTCTCGTAAGCCAGCTTACATTAAAACCCCTTTTATTTCACAGTGTTTGGCATTAATACAGAGCCATAAATGCAGAGAATTAAGCTAAATTGAATTCCATTACTGCAATAATATAATTGAGTCCAGTAAAAAATGCTTCCTCCTCTGCAAATATTAGCTTTTGTTGGCAGCCTTAACTTCTTAGAACAATTCCCATTGACTTACCTGAGTAGCTAAGCAAGTTTTGAGAAACAAGCTAGTTTTAAAACTGTAACTTTGACAAAACAAATACCAAAATGTAGCCTTGTCTACATAATCCGAGCTGCTGGGGCTGAAGCTGCTCTGGGACTGGGAGCCAAGACCACCAATGTGTTTACAAGTACTCAGCAAAGTAGCATTAGGAGCTACTGCCTTGAGGTTTTCAGAGGGGAGCTATAATGAAATAAATGCTGATTTGGTGAGAGCTGTTAAGTGTTTTAAAGAGTGAATGTGCTGTGCACGCAGCTCTCTATGCCCTCCTGTCCCTAAGCCATACAGGGTTGCACAGAAGACATACCTTCTGGCTTCAGGCTGCTGGAGAAGAGGACATAAATGCTGTGCAGCAGCCAGGAATGTTCTCCAGTCTAAGAGGAGCCTGAGAAAACTAATGTCTTGCAGAAGCGATGGGGCAGCAGAGTGGGCTGCCGACACAGCGGAAGAGGGGAACTGAGACACAAGAGGCTCTGACTGCTTCTTATGAGAAGGGACGTTGCCCTTATTTTAGGACTTACTGAGAAAGAGAGAGAACGGTATGACCAGCCTATGTCTTTCATGCAAAAATTTCTTTGTAGACAAGATTATGTACAGATTATTTTTTTTTAATTTATCAGGAAAATAATAAGTGGAAATCTTGCTGTTGGCATTTGCTAAGTCTTTCTCTCTGCCAGGCCTGTGCTACAAGGGACTTTTGTTTTCCACTTTGTCTGCAGCAATGTCTCTTGGCATTCTCTCTGCTTTTTGCTTCTAATACTGATAAATTAAGCTATCAACAGGCTACTGATACACTTCTTGATTTGACCATCTCCTATCACAAACATCTGAATTGCTCCTTCCATTTCATAATAATACTAGGATGCAGATTATCCAGGTAATCTAAACTAAAAAATAGTGCTAAATTTAACCTAAACTAAACTAATCTAAGATAATCTAAACTTTTTAAAAAGTGCTAAAAATGCACTTGCTGGCAATTTTTCTGTTTTTTCACTCCTCTTTCCAGTGGAACTGGATGTAAACTGGTATAAGCATACCAGTCAGCCAAAGCAGAAGTCGTATCGGCTCTAAATCATGGAGCATGCTGTAATGACATTGCAGCATCTGAAACTAAAGAACAAAGTTGTGTAAAGAACCGAGGAGGAGGAAGGGCTGTAAGCTTGAAAAAGCACAGAGAAGCCAGGCAAAGAAATATTTTATGCAAGCAGTTGTCATGGTGCAACTTTACTAAAGTGTGCCTCTTCCCTGCTACAGTGTTAGATTAATATCAAACAATTCATTTCAGAGATCAAAGGGCTCCCCTATGTGTTTCTTAAAGAACAACAACAAAGTCAACACAAAAACCCCAAACCTGCTCATGCCAAATAAAATTCTGTGAAGTACCTTTTAGGTAGGATTTGTATCCCTTGGAAGCAATTTTGTTGCTCTGTGTTCAGGAGGGGAATGCAGTTTCTACAGACCAATGATCAGAGTTGTTTCCAGGTGATGTAGGAGCCCTAGTGAACTATAAAAGAATTAAGGTAAACTACCTTTATTATCGCCTCTGAAGTCCTTTGTGTAAAATCACTTTTTCAGCTTAAATCAACTGGTTTTTCTGCATGGAAGTACAGTAACGCAGGCTTTTCCATTCTGTTTTCTGTGTAGGAATTAAAGTTGGCATTTTTGTCTGACAGCAGCAACAGCATGGGATGGAATCTCAAAAAGGAGATTTTTTTTTTTGGTCCTGATTTCAGGAGAATCATCACAAATGGCTATGCTTTTTTCTTCCTTGTTTGCTGCATTGTTATATCACACTGAAAATACTGCTTCATATCCTAAGAGTTTTTCAGCTTGTGCAATATTAAAGTTTTTAGTTTTCAGTATCAATGTTCCAATTGCATGAGATGTTCATGCTGTTAGAATTATAAAATGGATATTTCGGTTTTGAGATGTTGAAGGAGGAGGCTAGGGAAATGAAATAATTTAGGTGTCATTGTCTACATTTTAAAGGAGAAGACTCTGTCCTAACTAGAGAATGGCTTAAACTTATGTTCAGTTTCAAGTCCTCTGTGTACAAAATTGTCTTGGTTGCTGTCTTCCAGGTAAAGCATGAACAATAATTTAACTTCCAACTTATTCTCCGTCCCCGAGTTTGAAATGACAAAGCCTCATCTCTTACCTGTAACTTAAATTTCATGTAAACATATGTGTGTTTCCTTTCTAAATTCATTAGTTTAATTTTTGTCCTTTCTTTGTGTTGAATTTCCAGTAATATAATGTGAGAAAGCCAAGAAAACTGTCTGCTGGAGACTTTAATGATTTTTGTATTAGCGCTAACTTGCTCCTGCACAGAATTCATTTGGTAAGAAGGCTTTATAGGAAAACCTGTCTCATGCCCCTTGGCAGGGTAGATATGCTTAATTGTAATGAGTATTGATTGTTTTTAATTTGTTTGCTGTACATTAAGAACCAACTTTCCCTTGCATCAGTTAAGGAAGAGAAGTGCAAGCTGAGTGGCCCCATTTCTGACCTACTGCATTTACATTTGCATTTCTGCATTTCTGACTGCTCTCTTCGGAGCCATGCAGGGTACAACTGTACAGCATGGCTCTTGGGTGGATGGTTAGACAGCTAAGAGATGTACTTGCTCAGGATATCAAATTGCAGCAATCTTAGTTCACTTAATGGGAATCTTCTCCCCACAAGCTGTAGTTTGAGAGGGAGAAGTCGATTTGGCATTGAAGGAGAACTTGGTGCTGTCTCTCCCCTGATTCCAGGGTCACAGTTCTTCTGGAGCTCTGGTTTCATAGTTGACTGTTTTGTTTTATCCTTTCATGTGTCTTCCATTAGTCCATGAACAAGTACCATGTTTACATATTACCAATTTCCTATTTTTTGGGTGATGGTTGGTTTTGGTTTAGGTTTGTGGTGGTTTTTTGTTTGTTTGTTGTGGTTGGTTGGCAGTGTGTTAGTTGGTTAGTCATGACTACCAGTGGTTTGGATGGAAATTCCTGCTTCAGTGCTGTTCTCCCACCTACCAGATTTTTGAATGAGTTAAAACTTCAACCGATTTCCCCGATGGTTTCTTCCCAGGAAGTGTTTTTTTCTTGTATGACTTGAGTATAATCTCTATTTGAAGACAAAATTTCTTAATGACAGTAATAGAAATAAGGATGACATTTTTTTTTTTTGCAATATCTGTCATAATTTATTCCGGTTGAGAAGTAAAGGAAGGCGCTCCCCCTTTGAGACCTCTAGTGTCCTGTCAGTCACATCTTGAATAGAGGCATAATTCTGAGCAGATTGAGGGTTCAAGCAATAAAAGAAATTTCAACATTCAAGCTATGTATCAAAAGTCACTTGCTTGGTGTAGTAATAAAAGAAAAAATAAAAAGCTTGTTATGCTAATCTTTCCAATGGGGGACCTCTTGGTCTCTGCATGGGGTTCCTAGGCTCTGTTGCAACAGGAAGATCTGAACAGCTAATGAAATCAAGAAACAAAGTTAATGACACTTTATTGAATTCATTAAACTTGGAAATAAACTTTTAGAGTGTACTGTCCTCACTCATCCAAAATGAAATGTTGTAAATGCAGATCTCTTGTAAACATCCTAGTATCCTCAGTGATTTTAATGAAAACCTATCTGCTTCTTATATAGGCTTGCCTGCTGGGAGGTATTAGGAGGAGTGTTACTGGCTGTTACTCTCAGCACTGTGTGCTGTTAAAAGGCCCTGCTTTTCTCCTGGCCTGGCAACTGCAGTGCCTGGGAGGTGTTAGAGTGCCTGCTGTCTGGCTTTGCTGCAATGTGCTAACAGGAGATGGAAGAGCGGAGAAGCATACTTTCTTTTTCAATATCACAACCACCGAACAGGACTTTTTGCTGCAGCTTAAGGTATTGAGGATGTGCCTTTTTTATCAGTAGCTAGTACCTGATGCATCTCTGACTGACTCCCTGAATGACTGAGGTTAAAGAACTCTTGTTCCAGACCTGAGTTTTGGGCAGGATGGTGCTGTGCTCATCGATGGATGCTCACTGTTGTTCCTGTACTGTCCAGCAAGTGCAAAAAGGAGATGTGGTATTCTATATAAAAATGCTGTTGTTTTCCTATTATGCAAATAGCAAACACTGCAAGTTATACAGGCCAGGGAACTTATTCCAATCCACCTCTTAAAACACTCTATTCTTTATTTGGTGCTATGTGCAGTTATTTATATTCATAATATTTTTAAAAGCCCTGTTTCCAAATGGTTCAGTCTAAAAAAAAAAAAAAGCTTAAAATAATGTGAGAATACAAGTCCTATATTCTAGTTTGTAGCAATTCTCTTTCTACCAAAGTTTACCTTACAATCACAGTGAGACTATATTGCAATGTACATTTAATATACGTTTTACAGACTTGGAGTTTTTAGAGCTGAAGGACCTTCAAATTTGCAGTTTGAAAATATTGATGGTGAAAAGTTCGGTGTGTAGGAAGCGATTTAACAGTGCTGTAAAGAGCACCCAATAAATACATGTCAGGATGGCTTATTACATGCTGCTTTTCAGAATGAATGAAGAAGTAAATTGTGCAAGATACCAGCCAGCAAGAGCTGATTTGAGAAATGAAGGCTAATGGCTGCCTTTATATTACTGGGCTTTGTAAAGCATAGTGTGTTTATCTAACGGCTAACATTCGGCTTGGGTGCAGCCTTTGGTGAAGGGAGCTGACTAATGTCTGAATGAAATCATTGCTCCAGTCTTGTGCAGGACTTGATTGATTGCCTTTTCCTATTCATCTATTTGACTAATATTAATGTCTTCTGCTAACTTAAAGTAATTGAATTTTTGGCAATATGTGCATATTGGGAAGCAGAGATCAGCAGGTCCTTACTTCCCTAATTAGCCTACTTTAGGGTGAGAGGGGAGGTTCTGTGTGAATGCAGAAATCTGCAGACTTCTGTTGAAAATATTAACCTGTTTTTTAGTGGCAGTACGTGTTTAAAGCCCATGCTAAAAGCTAACATTTCACTTGTGTTAAGTCTGTTGAATGCCACAGTGCCCTTCCGTTAAACTAAGAGGTAGACTGGCCTAAAACTAGTCTTGTAAGGAAAACGTTGTGCACGCAGGAAGAAGGGAGAGGTATGTCTGTCCCCTCAGGAAAAGTTGTTAGATCAAATTACCTGTAACATGGACTCAGTCATTGGAGTGATCAGGCTTTTAGGTATTTTGGGACAGATAACTTTCAACCTGTTGACATACTCAAGCATTTTAAGGACTGTTTCAGAATTGGGGGTGATTCGGCAGCCTGACCAAGAGTTAAGGCCCTCATTGATCCTTTCTCAGGATTCGATAGGAATTGACTCTGAGGCCAAGATGTTCTGATTCTCAAGAACACCATATTATCAACCAGTAGCTGTCTGACAGTGTTTAAGAAATAACAGGTTGGAGAATGTTAAAGCAGTATATTGTTCTCAGAGTAGCTTTGATTTCTTGAGCAGAGGACCAGGAGTATGTAGTATATCTGAGAGTTTTATGGGATGTAAAAATAGAAAATGGAAATGTTATGGCTTGTATTATGGAGGAAAGGTTTATCATAACTTTTCTTCCCAGACACAAAGTATATCAACTATTTGCTTAGAAAAGCAAAGTTTGGGGTGGCTTTTGTTTGTTTGTTTTTTTTTATGTTGCATATTGAGCCCAGTGGTATTGCATAGGGTTTTCTTTTTCAGTGATCTTTTTCTATAAATGCCTGTCAGAAGATGTATTACACTAAGAATTTAAACCCACACAGCAATATCTTGTTTCAAATGACACTGCAGTAGTAATGCAGAAAAGATCAGAAAGTTGAGATTTAATGTGGAAATAGTCATGATTAATGACAGGCATCAAAGTTTTCTTCAGTGAAAAGTGCATTTTTATTGATTAGGTTGATTAGTCTCGTTATACATGGCGCAGGTACAGTAGTTGTTGGTTTTCTCTTTTGGGGGAGAGAACATGGGAAGTGACAAAAGTATGGCAGGAGGCCGCATTGTTTCTGTCTGGCACACATGGTTGATGCCCCTTCCTATTGAGTAGGGCATTAGAGGAGTGTTTCACTGGGATTCACTAGTGCTATATTCAAAAGAGAATTGAAGTGAGGTGGGTCTTCTTAAAATGGAAATATGTGGCTGAAAGCTATAAAAATATAAACTATTTTTTCTTATTCTCTGAATTCAATGCAATAGGGTTTTTCTAACTTAAATTTGTTTTGTAAGTCAGAGTTGCTGATTGTTAGCTCTTAAAGTCTTTTTTAATGAAGAATAAAAGATCAGAGAGGCAAAACTGGAATAGATTTGGTAAAATTTTTAGAGTTAAATGATAAATTTCTATCAAGTGCCACTAAGAATGTTCATGTGAAATACAGACTTCTCTCATTGTAGTTTTTCTCTTGCGTAGACCTGTTGTTCAGTTATTTTCTTTACATACAACTGAAAGGCGTTGTAGATATCTTCTTTTAGAATTTATAGCCTGAATTTCCTTAGGAATGATTTGTGCAGGAGGAAGGTCATTGAAGTGAGAACAAGAAATCAGTGCAAAAGCAACCCCCACAAAAGAAAAAGATTATTGGAGCAGAAAGAAGAAAACAAGTGCAAAAACTATATAGCCCCAACCCTGCCTGCCTAAGAAGGTGAGAGTCCCATTTGTTTCTGCCAAAGCTGCATATAAGCAGAAAAGAAAAATCCTACTATTTTCATGATTAAAAAGAAATATTGAAGCACAGGATGCATTCTCCAATTTCTGATGAAACTCAGCCTTAGTTCTGCTTATCTTTTCAACCATGTTCACAGTTTTAATGGAACTGGAGAGCAAATTAATATTACTGAAACCAAATGTATCTTACAGCCCATTTGTAATCTGTGCTAAAAATATTGCTCTCTTTTTTTTTTTTATTATTGTTTGTAGTTGCATGATGAGAGGTGCAGAGGGGCTGGGAGGTATGTGTGTGTACTGTAATCTGTGTAAATATGTTGTTACACTGAAGGATTGCTACTGGCAATATTCAAACACCATTCTACCGTATTCAAACACTAAACATTACATTTATCATTACAGGTATAGATAAGGGAGTCAAAAGATTCAGTCATAGTTGCACGCTAGCTGAATCTTGAGGCTTTTGGATCAGTCAGGAGAGCAGTCCTGTGTCATCTGCTGAACAGGCTGTTATTAATTTATTTTCTCATTATGAAACCAAAAAGATGGCTAAACGTAAGTTTGTGTTGTTTAGCCCTTAAATTTTTATTTTGCCAGGCTGCAGTATCTGTAGATCTCTTTGATCTCTCTGAAATATGTGCTTTATTTTGATATTTCTGTTTTGTCTTCATCAAATGTCAATATTTTTACTGGCCATAAACATATTAAGGGTGATAAATACCTCTTTATATCAGTCAGTTAGGCAGTGGATTTAATATTATGGCACAGTAGATAATACTAGATGCAGTTAAATTAAATGATTTACTAATAAACCAAGTGTTATAATTTTTCTTTGTTCAGGACTGCATAATTTTAGGTGGACTGAGGGAGGGTGGCAGTATTAGGTGAAGGCATTTGTTAAATGATAGGGTTCACAGTCCTACATGAAGAAAGGAGAGTAGTAGCAGTGTGAGAATAATGGGCTTCAAAGAAGAGATTTCAGCAGGCTTGGGAAGCTGATATGTAGTCTTCTAGGAAGATAATATTAAGAAAGCCTGGTTACTGCTGGAAAGGGCAAGCAATGATCCTGACTGTACAGGAAGATCAGCACTGTAAGATACAGATGAATACAGATGAAATAGTGGAAGGATGTTGGGATAAGATCAGAAAGGCCAAGGTGCAAAATGAGTTATTACAACTGGCAAAAGACTTTAGAGATGGCAATAAAGATTCTAAAAATACCCTGGAAGTGAGAAAGACAACAGACAAGGATCAAGAGTGCTGAGTGGTTCAGGGCTGAACTAATGGCTGATTCTTCCTTTAGCCTTCAAAAAACTGCTCGTGTGGCTTGTTGCTTCACACAACTAATTGCCACAAGGAAAGAGAAGCACAGAGGGCAACAATGGCTAAAAAATATTTGGATAAGTCAGACATGATTGAATTCATAGTGTCTTAAAATCACTATTGAGAGCTAAATCTGTGCAACCTTTTAGCTGTTAGAATTTATTTCTGAGAACAGGGGAAATTTGGGAAGAGCGATTATTGTATCCGTGACTGTTATGGTTTCAGCTGGGATAGAGTTAAATTTCTTCACTGTAGCTGGTGCAGTGCTGTGTTTTGGACTTAGTATGAGAATAACACTGGTAACACACTGATGTTTTTAGTTGTTGCTGGGTAGTGCTGAACTAGTCAAGGACTGTTTCAGCTCCCCCGTGCTGTGCACAAGCATCCTGGCCAGGGGAGCGGACACGGCCGGGACAGTGACCCCAACTGACCAAAGGGATATTCCACAGCATGTGATGTCATGCTCAGTATATAGAGCTGGGGGAAGGAGGAGGAAGGGGGGACATTGGGAGTGATGGCGTTTGTCTTCCCAAGTCACCGTTACGCGTGATGGAGCCCTGCTTTCCTGGGGATGGCTGAACACCTGCCTGCCCATGGGAAGCAGTGAATGAATGCCTTGGTTTGCTTTGCTTGCATGTGCGGCTCTTTCTTTCCCTATTAAACTGCCTTTATCTCAACCCATGAGTTTTCTTACTTTTATTCTTCTGACTCTCTCCCCCATCCCACCAGGGGGGAGTGAGCGAGCGGCTGCGTGGGGCTTAATTGTTGATTGGGGCTAAACCACGACAGTGACATGGTGTGAGGAAAAGAGAATGTATAGGCTAACCAGCCTAGCTTTCCTGAGCAGAAAGAATAGAATCAATTTTGGAAAAAAGCCCAATTGTTTCAGATGAGCCAATTTTGAAATTATTTCCTCTTCACCATTCTCTGCCCACCCAAAAAAAAAATACACACCACCTCCAAACCAGTCAGCTTTGTTTTTTCAAAAATCAAACATGCAAAGACCTACAACAAAACAAATGACCTCCACTTGTGATTTCATTAGCAAAGCTTTCCTAGTGGAAATATTGGAAACAGTAAGTGCAATGTTGCTTTATTATGTTTTGTTTTGAAACTACTGTACCTGACAGGTTATAACCAAAGTAAAGAAATATCATATAGTTGAAATTGCTGTTAAGTCCATTTCAAAAACTCCTTTAAATATGCTCTACTATCAGCTGAATCTGGTGATATATTGCTCCAGTTAGGTGTATGCAGCTGGGGACTCTGCATTTTTACTGTCGGTGATGTAAATTGACAGAGATTGGGATTAGGAGCATGAGGACTCATAGAATATGTCTTCATATTCAGTATCATACAAAAACTAGTAGTATTCCAGGGGGCAGGTTAGAGACTGTTTTTTCTTCTGCTTGTGATGTCTCAGCTCTTACAGCTAGCTTTCCAAAGTGTTTTTATCTGATTAGTTTACTAGTGATAAATTTACTCTCATATTTTTCATGCTTTTCCTAACCTTTCCTTGCCCCCAGCTTGTCAGTGATTATGTGGAGTGTCTGGTGAGGTGTGTGGTGGGTTTATGTTTTGGGGGGTTTTGTGTGTGTTTGGATTTTTTTCCTCTTGTTGTTTGTTTTTGTGTTTGGTTTTTTTTTTCCCCTAAACTGTGCCACATCCAGCAAAGTGAATATCTTGTTCTGGTTTTGACCTCTTCTCATTCTGTTGCAAACTTGCTTCTAGATAGTGTTACCATATAGTCCCTCATGGGTAGTACTTGGGAGAAAGCACAACTGCTTTGCAGCAGCAGCTTAGATTGGCACAAGTTTTGCTTGTGTCTCCGGCTACTAGGAAATATAAGGCAGATGTAGACTGCTAGATGCTACTGGTCTCCTGTAGAGAATTGCTTCTTTCAACCACAGTGATACACACGGGAATGGTCTCATGGAATTAATTGTGTGTCTTGTAGTCACTTAGCTCTTGAATGTTGAAAAAAGCATGTATTATTTCTTACAGCTGGGATTTATACCTTCATTTTTGGCAGTTGGATAAATTCTTAATTTCTGAATTAATATTTCTGGCTACCGCAATCAGGTGCTAGTGTCTGCTTTTGACATGGAATTAGGTTGAGCTGAGAAGATGGGGGCAACAGAATTACACTTTGTGTTGATTCTTCTTGTTTTGAATTCATTTTTATCCTCTGAGAAATATTTTTTCTAATCTTAATAGGCATAAGTATATTCCTGTACACTGCTATAATTTGCAATCATAAAGTGTCATTGGTTTGAGTCTTTAAATTTAATTCTTTTTTTATACTACCTTCCTGTAGAGGCTTGATATTTTAAAGCTGTATAAAATACTTGCTCTCAACACCATCCAAGAGACTTTAAATGTCAGCTGAATGGGTGATTTGCTGTATTTCCATGTAGATAAATTCTGTGCAAACATGAACCTAACCAGTGCTGATTTTCAGAATATAAAATAATGGAACAAGCATGTTGTTAATCATTTTCCAAAACAGCTACTGTAGGTTTTTATTCATAACTTTTAAGAAATCCTGCCTTCCAGTGAAGAACCAGCTGGGCATCAGACTTCCTGTATTGATCCATTCATCGAGCTTTTAAAGAGGCTGTGACACTACAGGAGCTCCACATTTATTAGGAATTTTTTAAAGTGGCTGAGGACTGTGAGAGCAGCGGTTATTAGGTGTCCCATGCTGACAACCACATGTTTACACAGTGCAATCTGGAATTTGGATCCTCTTGTGCATAGGCTACCCAGCCTACCATCAGCTGTGGCTCGCTTGGGAAGCAGGCCATGGCTGTGTCGGTCATCCCGGTGGCCTGCTGATTTCTTTCACAGCATGTGACTGGAAGTGTCTATTATGTGACGAGATAGATTGAGTCACCTGCCTGAAAAGTTCTCCCCCCACCACTCCTTAAAAAGCAAAACAAAACAACCACGACTAAAAAAGCCCAACTTGCTTTACACTCTCCAAAATTGTGGGTGAGTGTTTTGGGAATGGACAAATGCCAATAGCAGGGGGCTTATTTTTGGTCGGTTGTGGTTTTTGTTGTCTTTTTTTTTTTAAAGCTCTTCTATCTCTTATTTGCATTTTGGGCTCCTTCATTTTGATGGATTTGTGCAGTACTTTTTTTTTTTAATCTATGTAAGAGTACATTTCTGAGACTGGAGTGTATTGGCGAAGGTGTTACATGACCTTTATGGTCAGGACTATGGTTCTGACGAACTGAATCTGAAGATATCGAAAACCTTCAGAGTGCTCATGTGCTCTTTAGTCAGGCAAAATATTTTGATCGTTTGAAAGCAGTTGGCTGTTAGGTACGGTGCTGTGTAGAGAATGTTTGGAAAAAAACCCCAACAAAACAAAACACTTCTGTCATGGAGGTATTGCATGCTTGCTGACACTAAATGCATTTTAGCTATTCTTCAGTACTAACTGAAATATTTAGGATTTTTTAATAGCTTTAAGCAAACTTGGCAACTGTCATTCTGAAACAAATTCATAATGTTTTTGGCATTTCAACGTAGTCAATAACGCAAGCATGTTGCTAACTACATTAATTCATTTATGCTGTAGTAATATCTACTGGTGAAGCATCTGATTTTTATCCTCTTACATTAAGCCTCATTTATGAGACTAATAGTGTGATATTATCCCAACAGTTTCCTGACTCCATTGCCTTAAATCCTGTTCTCAGCTTTGGTCTGCCTCATCAGTTCAGTGTAATCTGTATCTCTCTCTTTAATCTCCCTTCTATTTGCTAGTTTCTCTATTGCTAGTTACATAGTGGATATTTAAATGCCTTGGAAAAGTAACTGATATTTTAGCTATTAAAAAGATCAAATAGTTTTGTGGTTTTCTGAACCCAGTGTAGTATGTGACTTGGGAGGGTAGATGTGACAAAGACTGGAATTTGATCATCTGCATTCAGTGCCTCCTTGACCTATGGTAAAAAATGAGGTGTCACTCAGCAGCCCTGGCCTGAAGGTGCCACTGAGTCAATGAGTCAGCTATGAGTCAATTAAATACTTGATGCAAAAAGGATGGCTTTTCCTGAGCTGGTGCCTCAGAACACTGCAGGCTGAGCAGCTTATGTACGTGGCTCACATCTGAGCCAAAAATTCACTTCACTTTCCTTATCTTCAGTGGCAGACCCAATCTTCTAATACACTTTGCCACACTAAGACCAAAGCCAAGAGGTCCTCTGTTTAAAGCATAGACAGTAGGATACACTTAGGGAACTGTATTCATTCAGAAAATGCACAAGTGCCCCTAGCGTGGCAGATTTGGGGGGAATAAAACCACCTTGTATAAATCAGTTCCTAAGCTTGTGCTGAGCATTTACTTGAGGGATGTTGGCAGCATATTCTCCTGCTCTGGGAAAGACTCCTGAGTGCAGCACTGTTACAACTTTACGCAATAGAAGCTACCAGGAACCATTACAGTTGGTTGGGCAATTTCGTCTTGTTCTCAGGCCAGCTAATCTGCCCCAAAGAACACTGCAAGAATATTGGGAAGTTAAAAAATGCTCTATGGATGCAGGCAGGGCACAAAAGCATAGGTCTGTAACCTCAGTCCTTCCAGGATGACTTGATTCTTCCAGTCTAAATTATTTGCTCGTATGGAGTTCTTTAGGCAAGAATCAATCAATAGATATTGCTCCTACCTGAGCATAAAGAGCCCCAGATTCTTTTCTTGAGGTATGGGGGTGTACTTGAATTTGTTTATATTGTGTTGAGTCTCCACACTAACATGCTACTTCTGAAGAGTAAATGATATGTTATTCGAGTTTGGGTAATTTGATTGATTGTGTCATACTTTAACACCTTTAAAAGTTCTATTCATTGCTGCTATTTCATTGCTTTACTGAAATAAGCTGAGAAGGCAATGAATTATTTCCTGTCCACTAGTGAGGCATGAAGAACCATTTCTGTGGCTATAGAGGGGAACATCAGTAGCTATAAAAGGAACAATGGAGACTTTTCAAATTTTTATCTGTAGAAAGGCAGACTAAAACTTTTATAAGCTGTTTTAAAGCTTCTATTAATGTATATCTTTATGCAGCTGCTTCAGTGCTGTATTCTGAATTAATTGCTTGATACAGAATTTCTCATACAGGTTTCATTTCTGTTTTCACGGTCTGTCTGATAAACATGCATTTGTGGAAGTCTTAAAAAAATAAAGTCAACCCTCCCCAAAACAGCCATGCAAGTATCCCTTTAAAGAGCTACCTATTCTTTCATGTCAAGTTCAAGGAAAAAAGTTTGATGTGGTAAGGTCAGAGCTAGAGAAGGAGGAATCTTGATCAGCTCTTGCTGTGATCTCTGTGTCAGCAGTGAATTGCCTCAATTCCCTCACCTTTAGGAATCACACAGAATCACAGGTTG
>VZTV01057558.1:0-29525 GCA_013400875.1 Anhinga rufa | reverse complement strand
GGACCCTCTGTTCCCCTCAGAAGGAGTCTCCTATGACAACTATCCTTCTTTTTTTCTTAACACGAGTGGTTGTGATATGGGGGGTGGGCTGCCTAGATGACTGCTCCATCCCAGAATGATCATCCCCATCATCTGTCGTCTGCCCTTCCAATTTCAGGGCCTCATACCTGTTGTATATGGCACCATGGAAGGTGAGACAGTCTGAGGGTGGATTCGCCTACTGCCCCGAGCAGTAACCTGCTTCCATTCTCCCCCGTCTTCTGGGTTACCTCCTTCTGTCTGGTAGCAGGAGGGCAGGGGGTCCTTTGTCACTTGTGCTGTGGTTGGCTGCTGCAGGTCCCTCTGAGACAGGGAAGTACTATTCCACCAGCCGATCTCCTTCTCTGACTCCCCGATACTCCTCAGCCTAGACACCTCCTCCCAAAGCTCTGTCACCGGGCTGAGCAGCTCCTTTATCTGGGTGCATCTCCCACAGGTGAGCTCACTGCTGCTGTCAGATACTGGCCCGATACTCGGGCACACCCTGCAGCCTGGGACCTGGATGGTTGCATGTTGCCTCGAAGGCTCTGTTTGGGTGGCTTTGTCAGCTCTTGCAGCTGGAGGGGCTTTGCCAGGTGGATACCATGGATCATGCTGATCTCAGCTCTTCCTAAGTGGGTCACAGCCTCCGTTTGAAGTGGCAGGGCCCTCAACAAGCACCGATGTTGTACATATTATAAATTCATATATGTATATAATTCATCATTTTCAGGATACAGAAAAATGAAAGGTGGTATTTTCAGAATAGTTTAGGAGTATTAATTATATGATTTCCTTTCAATGTTAAATCTTATTTTCTTCATCTGCTTTGAAAATTCCAGGCTAGGACTGTATTCCAACTAATATCAAGGCTTGGTAAGTTAGTGAATTTTTTTTTTTTCCTGTAAAATGTGGAGATGGATTTTATGGCTTAAAAATGACAAATAATAACAGCATACAGAAAGGCAGTTTACTTGTGTCCCTGAAGGATGACTAAGTCCGTGGTAAAAATCATGGTTTTAGTTTCCAAATATTGACAGTGAGTTCTAGGAAAGCACTAAGTTGATGTCCTGTGCAGACTGGCTCATTAAAATGCCCAGTATAAAAGCTTAGGTAGAGCTCAGTCTTTCTTTACTATTAAAAGGACTTCCTGTAGACTGCAGAGAAGTGAGGAAGGGTGAGCAATTAGGAAAAAAGATGTTATTGAGAGGTTGTATATATGTGGAACATAAAATCATGCAAGTGACTTTTCTGCTATGTGTGGAAAGCTAGAGGTATCAGAGTGACAGTGATATAGAGAGATCAAATCCTAGAGTGTTTTTCATTATTATTTGTTCCACTTCTACTGTTTGCAGTTTAGGTCTGAAGGATATCTGTACGAAAGCTGATTTTGCCAATTAAATGAAAAAAATATAGTGCAATGCTGTTAGCTTGTAAGCCATCTGTAAGAGATCGTGTTTGGTAAAAGAGAGTTCTTGCCTTAGAGTTATAGCAGTGTGTTGCTACTAGTTTTTCAGATAATGTGCTTTTTAAGTGTCTGATTTGAGAAGGCTTCTCTTGCTGACCACCTCTCTTGGAGATCGTGAGATAGAAAGAGACTGTGTTTCTTTGGCTTACCCAAGTTGTAAATCAGTTTAAGCGAGCTGTTCAGATCAGATTCAAGTAATTTAATTCTGTTGCTACTTATAGAATTGGCTGGTAGATCGGAGAGTATTTAAGAATGTGGCAGGCTGCTTTTCCTTTGAGTATTTTTAAACCAAGATCATTACATTTTGTTTCCCTGGCTAGTAATTGCTAAACAGGAAGTTTAGTACCAATTTAAAAATCTTGCAATGTCAAAACAGCAGTGCAGCAGGTTGTAGGGTTTAGAAGCTGCAGAATGGGTGTGATAGCTGCATTGTCAGAGTTCTTTATGAACTTTTTTTTGAGTATTCATAACCTTTCTGCCAGGAAGGGAGACAACCTCAGTAAAGATGAGAGTAACTGTGATACGGGAACATGAGATTAAGTGAGGATGCATTTCTGTTGCTCAGGCAGTACCAGATACTGGCTTTTAACTCCCTTATATTTCAGGAAGACATTTTAAAGAAATTAATGACTCTTTATATGAGTGTGTTATCAGTGGGATAGCAAGAAATGAAGGATTCTGGACCACAATGTATATCACATACTGAAACATGTGGGCCTGATTTGGCACCATGTGCCATCAGAATAATCTTTGTCAGAAGGTGCCACTTTTAAAAACCCATCTTTGGTGCCTATGCCCTGTTGAAACTGGTACAGCACCCTGTGAGTGGGCTTGGTGGTTTGGTTTTGTGTGTTTTGTTTTTTTGTTTGGGTGGTGGGTTTTTTTTTGTTGTTGTTTTGTTGTTTTTGTTGTGGTTTTTTTTTTTTAACAGATGGAGTTGAATATTGCCGCGCCAGTGAATAGCTTGCAAATCCAGCCTAGGGGTAGCAGATCACAGAAATGAAAGGTTCTGGAGTTTCAGTTCCTTTCTTCGGATTAGTATTTTGTTACCTTCACTTGGGGATCATTTTAATATATGATCATTAATGTTATATTCTGAGTTTTATGAAATGCTTTACAAACTCTGTATTTTTCATCCTGTGCCAGTGTAATGACTTTTGGACAGAATTTAGCAGCCATTTGTTAGCTGCTTGAAATATTACATGAAGCAGTTGAAATCAGGACGTAAAGTACTGTGTTTGTTTAAAAAGAAGGCAAGTGAAATTGCCGGCCTTTTCCCATACAGGAGCTTGGTTAGTGTGCCAGGGCTATCACCCAAACTTACTCAAAGTATGACACAGAGTTTTTATAATCGTATGCCATTTTGCTTTTAAATTTAGATTTAATCTGAAACCAGTGTTCTGAAGAACGTATTCCCCATTTCTGTTGAGCTCCAGTAACATCTCTGATTGTTATCTTAGGTGATATTCAAATATGCTGTGATTGTAGTTATAATTTATCATTTGGTTGGAGATTTAACCAGTCTGTTTCCTTATATTTCAGTACTTCTACAATTTCTGATTTTATTTGTGGAGAGTAAGATTTTACGAAACAAAGGTAATCCTAGCTAAAATTGAAATGAAAATATATAGCAAAAGGTCAGTATTGAGAGTGTTTTTAAAGAATTTTGGAGTGGCGTAAGATTTGCACACTTGAATAATTCTGACGAAAATATGTATTCTGTATGATAGTTGCATCATTATTTTTTCAAATTGAAATTTGTTTTTGCTTGTACTTTCCATGTAAGTTTGTAAGCCATAAGGAAAATATTTGAGGTCATCAAAGCAGCAAAAGCTGTTGTCTTCCCTGACAAAAAAAGGCTACCGTTTACACACTGTCGCACTTGTGAACTTTAAATGCAGTTATTTTGTCTTATTTTTATGAACTGATGCGGTGGTTCGACCCTGGTTGGACGCCAGGTGCCCACCAAAGCCGCTCTCTCACCCCCCTCCTCAGGAGGACAAGGGGAGAGAGAATGCAATGAGAGGCTCGTGGGTCGAGATAAGGACAGGGAGATCACTCAGCAGTTACTGTCACGGGCAGAACAGAGTCAACTTGGGGAAATTAGTTTAATTAATTAACAATCAAATCAGAGCAAGGTATTGAGAAAATAAAACCTAAATCTTAAAACACCTTCCCCCCACCCCTCCCTTCGTACTTCCCCCCGCCAGCAGCGCAGGGGGACAGGGAATGGGGGTTGCGGTCAGTTCATCACACCTTGTCTCTGCTCCTTCCTCCTCAGGGGGAGGACTCCTCACACTCTTCCTCTGCTCCAACGTGGGTCCCTCCCACGGGAGACAGTCTTCCACGGACATCTCCAGCGTGGGTCCCTCCCATGGGGTGCAGCCCTTCAGGGACAGGCTGCTCCAGCGTGGGTCCCCCGCGGGGTCACAGGTCCTGCCAGCAAACCTGCTCCAGCGCGGGCTCCTCTCTCTCCACGGGCACACAGCTCCTGCCAGGAGCCTGCTCCAGCGTGGGCTCCCCACGGGGTCACAGCCTCCTCCAGGCACCCACCTGCTCCGGTGTGGGGTCCCCACGGGCTGCAGGTGGATATCTGCTCCACCGAGGACCCCGTGGGCTGCAGGGGCACAGCCTGCCTCACCGTGGTCTTCACCACGGGCTGCAGGGGAATCTCTGCTCTGGCGCCTGGAGCACCTCCTCCCCTCCTTCTTCCCTGCCCTTGGTGTCTGCAGGGCTGTTCCTCTCACATATTCTCACTCCTGTCTCTGGCTGCAACTGCCCAGGGTTTTTGCCCCCCTTCTTAAATCTGTTATCCCAGAGGCGCTACCCCCGTTGCTGATGGGCTGGGCCTTGGCCAGCTCTGTCGGTCTTGGCACTGGTTCTGTCAGACACAGGGGAAGTTTCTAGTAGCTCCTCACAGAAGCCACCCCTGTAGCCCCCCTGCTACCCAAACCTTACCATGCAAACCCAATACAACTGATTTCTTGATCATATCTGAACAGGAAATTATTTTTTCAGTCAGTGTTTGGGTGTTACAAGAATAGCATGAGATGCTGTTCGGTATGGAGGCAATCACTGTACACATTTGCACATAATGTACTGGGACTGACCATGTTTGTGTTTGTATAGATGTAGGTGGAGCTTGTATTACAATTGAGTGTTAATGATAGTGATTTTTACCTTAAACTGCAGAGTTGGCTTCAGTATTTTTACGGTTTAAAAAGAACAATGAATATGATGAAATCAGTAGTTACAGCTCAGACGTGAACTGTATGGTGTAAACAGGAAAACTATTTTTATAAGAATTAAAGGTGCTCTGAATCCGATTGCTAAGCTTCAGTTAATATTTGGCGAGTGAGTAAGGTGCTTGAGCCTGTAGCATGTTTGAATGAGAAAATTTTTTAACAGACAGCCCTAAAAAGCCTGGAAGACAAAGCTGTTTAACAACCCCCTTCCCTCAGCCAAATAAAAATAGAATATTTTATGTACAAAGCAGGAACATACAATTTTAAGCTTCTTTCTAAATACATTTTAAAATTCTCCTAGTAGTTGGCTTTTTGTAAATATCTTGTAGGTGTGTTGAAGTATCAGTTTAAGATCCACCAGTTATTGATCTAGATATCCAAGCCTGTCATCTCTAAAAACAGAGGCAAGAACGTTGTGGAAAGGCTGAGAGAGATTTTTGAAGTAGGTGGCAGTGAAGAAAAGTAAAGAGTCAGTCTTTTAGGATCTTGCTTAGGCTGGAGGACAAACAATGATGACTTCAGACTCCTCCTGACTCCCTGATGCACAGAGTCTGTGGAAGGCATCAGGATTTTCTGCCCCCAGACCTGCATGCAGCTTCTGATCTTTCCAGCTGTCATGGAACTCTTCTCCCAGTAGAGTCTCTTCTGTTTCCTGTTATCCATAGCTCTTCTTATTCCAACTTCATCTTCCAGTTCCAACTTCCAACTTGTCCCACTTCATCTCAACTGACTTTAACTTAAATCTCTTGGACCTTCTTTCTCTTTTCCCAGACTCTTCTAACCAGAGGACCATACTTCTACACTGATCTGTTTCAGGCTACTTAGCTGCTCTACAGCTCCATTCCCCACTTTTTCCTGGCACTTTCTCTGGACTGTTGTCAGTCAGCTTGGATGAAGCCTTTTCTGTATTTGTCTGTTACCAGTGTCTCACTGGGCACAGTAGCTGGCCAGCTCTGCCCTCCTGCCTGGACTTTTCTCCTAGGAGGTGGTGTTGATTATTCCTCAGGTAGGAATAAAACAAACCAACCCAAGATGCATACTCCATTTAGCATAAAAACCTGCCTATTGGAACTTTGCCAAGAAGTACCACATGGCTGGGGAAAAATGATAGTAATTCTAGAAAAGGCATAATTTCTGCGGCTGCTGATTATTTTTTGACATTCGATTTTTTATATTTCAGATACAATCAAGATAGAAAATGAAAGTGCTGACTGTGAAGCTATGTTAATTGTTCTGGCTGACTGAAAGTTACATGCTGGTACCTGTGGTGAGAAGAGAGTGCTTTGGCATATGTCTGTGAGCAGAAGGAGCTATTCTGCCACAATACTAATGTATTAGCAATGAATGAATCAGAAAATTAAAAGGTTCTCTTTCTGAGCTGAGATTTTGTCCATTTCAAATTATGAAAAAATGGTGACAGTGTTCCAAAATTTGAGTTTAAGATGAGGTAGTCATGTAATGTTCTTTGAGGGGTTGTAAATAAATTCCTGGGATTTCTTTTAAAAGTAAAAAGCCTCCTATGAAGCAAGATGAGGTTCCATAGGCCACTGATGTCATCTGCATTCTGAAACCTTGGACTTTAAAAGCCAGCTTGTAATGGACCTCCAGGACTTGTTAGCGGTTTGAGAACTAGTTGCTAAATTTCAGGGGAATCTTGGAAATCCACATTCTTGGGGTTTACTTTTTGATGGGGCGTATTCTCTAGATCTTAAAAATATTGCAGGCAGATTGCATATTCCACTTAATGGAAAGTGTGCTGTACATCAATCTTGAATTTATTTCATCAGTGTCTGGGTGCTGGTTTTGGCTGGTGTGAGATTTTACTTATCCTTCTTGTAACATTTTATTGGCCTGTCTTAAACTTTAGGAATTAAGAGATCTGCTTAATTATTACGGCTTTGATTTCTATAGAATCAGTTCAGTGAAATAATCTCGTGGTTTATAGCCACACCTCCTGTGAACAGACTCTCCATGTCTGTTAAAATAGTATGTGCTCATGAAAAAATAAATTTCCATGGAGCTGTGAGCTTCAGTCAGCTTGCATTTTTTTGGAATTGTCTGTGGAATAATGTAGTTGCAGGTTAATGGTTTGGTTTCTTGAGTATTACATAAATGACAACGAAGCAAATGTAAAGAACAGGCATCAATAAAAATGTAATATAATTTATTTTTTCTGTGTGCAATACACTGTAATTTCTGTGAAAGGCTAAAACTGATGTTTTAGAACTTTTGTCTTTATATATTTGTTTTAGCTTACTTGGTGAAAATAGTGTATAGTACACAGACAAACCACTGGGGTTTAACCCCTTCAGTTTGGATCCCAAATTTAAAATCTGCTTACTTAAAAAAAAAATCATTTGTTTCAGTCAGGTTCCAGGAACCAGTGTTGGACTGTCCTAATGATTAGTATTTCTTTTTACTCCTTGAGACTGCTCTTTCCATATCACATCCATTTTTTGTGGGATTTTGCTCTAGATAATGTAATGAGAATACTCTTTCTTTTGCTACTTAATAAGAACAAGATGCATGTACAAGTTCTCAATTGTTTGCAGAGAGTCGAGACAGTATTTTGTCGAGAATAGTACTGATTGCCAAAGTTTTGCTGGGACTCTAATTTCATTTAAAGATAGGCAAGGGCTTAATTTTGGTTGTTTTTTTTTAAACTCAGATGATATTTATTTGACCAAGTAACTTGAAAAATTCTTATTCCATTAATTGTTAAGTTCTGATTTTAAATTCAGAGGAATAATTGTGTTGAATTACATTCACACTGAACAAAAAATAAAAGTGTTCACTGAGGTGGAGGCAACATGTATATCAGTATATCTCTACAGGCTAGACAGACTGTAATATTTCCAGTATTATGTTAGGAAAACTCATTTTCATAATCTAGCAAGTAAAGCAAAACAAATTAGTTTGGTAGAACACAAGGAACTTTTCTGGTTCTTTTAATGATAACACAACTGTGTTGATTTCAGTGTTGGTATTTTCATTGGAAATGTCTGCGTGTGTTTTGTATTTGTTGCCACAATTTCACTGTTATACCTGGAAGATCCTACATACTAATACCAGTTCTTCCTTGAGCCAAAACATAACATACCAACAAAAGAATACATCGTGTCAGGTTTTATTATTATTATTTAAAATTCAACTGTCTCTTCAAAAAGGGCATATTTAGTATTTGAGTAGATACTAATGTGTTTAAGATTTTTGAGACTGTACTTGAGATTTGCTATCAGACTGTAATTTGAGCAGTAATATATGCATTTGTTTTTCAGAAAAATGCCTTAGGTCACTCTTATGAATCTTAGCATGTGACTTAAGCAGATTACATTTAGGTGCTTTAAATATCTCTTCAGGGATTATCCTGGAATTTAAGATTTTTTTCTGCCTATGTTCTGTAATAAATTGAAATTAAACAGCCTAAAAAATATCTGGTTTGTTGCAGTTTTTGATTCATTATGTGAGAGGAGAGTGATGGCATTAAGTTTATATTGCACTGATAGTATGTTTTGTAATCTGTCTAGTATCTTTTGGTTGTGTGAGAGACTGCGGAAGTAATTGTATCCAGGCTAGTTCAGACATTTAACAGGTACCTCAGAACTGTATGCGTTTACCTTTTGATACAATGCAATTCATTTGCCATAAATGGTTACTTTCTTTTGTACAAAGTAATGCAGAATATAATGGAAGCATGATAGAACCATTGCATAGTACATTCAAAATTGGGTGTGTAGAATTTTTAGCCATGTTCAAATAGCAATTGTACTTTGATTTCTAGTAGTTCATTTTTGTTATGGTGCTAACCGTCTTCACTTTCTATTGCCTCTTGCAGATATCTCATGCATAATCAAAGGCAACCAGTTTTCTTTGAGAAACTCTCTTTCAGTGACCTTGTTCACCACTAGCTCATTCTTTTTTCAAGCTTTACTACTGAAGAAATAACTCTTAATTTTCAGGAAAATTAATAAGTACTTCATGATCTATTAGCTGTTTATTTGTGAGGCAAAACTTATAATGATGGAAATAAATATACTTGGGATTCAATGACAAGTATATGATGATACTGATTTCTGTTACTTTATGTGGACTTCTTGAACAGTGTAGTGTATTGTAGGTTTAGCATAGTAATGCCCAGGAAACGTGAATACATATGTTAATGTTTTTTCAGTTGTCTGAGAACCCTATTGTGTGCACTCACTTCTTTTCTTTAGGTTTAAAATGGTCAGCTTAATGTTTGAAAATTCTTTTTAAAAAGCTGAATCAAAATTTCATCCAAGGACCTCTACATATACAGTAAGATTTACTTGGTACTGACAGGAAGCCGGTGCAGTTTTAATGTTGTCCATAGGCTTTTCGGTGTGGGTGGTGTGTTTTTTTTGTTTGTTTGTTTGTGGTTTTTTTTTTGTTTTTTTTTTTTTCTGTTATACTTGATTCAGATAATTTAACTGTAAAATGGTATGCAAGTTAGTTCCAATAAATAAGAGACTGAAGCACTGAAGTTAAAAGCTGTACAGAAGTATAGCAAAACAAATTTTTATCAAGTATTTGTTTTCAGAAAGAACTTAGAGTTTTGTCCTATCCTTAACTGTTTCTTTAAGATATTAAACCCAATAGTTGTCTACTTGTACTGTGAGTTCTGTACTTCTAAAATGATTTAAAGGGAAAGTTAAGAAGTTTTCTCTCCTACCTATCATACTGAAAGTAGTTACATCTTTTTCCAATTCTGTTCTTTCTCATGCTCAGAGCTATTCAGATGCCCTGTTCTTAAACTCCATTAAGTTTAAAAGTACAAAACCTATTTCATAAAGCTTTTAAATGAAGGAAATTAAGCTTTATGCAGCCTTTACACAAATGACATGAATAAACTTTATAAGTTGGATTTTACTGTATTTCAACATGTCATTATAGGCCATCTGGTTTGCATCTAGTGTGCCAGCGTGAGTTTATATATATGCGTTTTAAAGTTCTCAATCACTGGCTACCTCCACACAGGAAGCCTTAACTGGGAGAATCACAGCAATCATAAAATGTCATCTCTGCCACTTAATTGTCTAAATTGGAGTGAAGATCACCAGCATTCAGTGTATGCAGTATTATTCACCTCGTGAGTTGTTTTTAGTTTAATTGGCTTTTCAAGTAGTCCTGTCAATATAAATGTTCATCTGGGGATACTCCAAAAGAGCTATTGTGTTGTGCTTTCACTTAATAATCTGATGCATGCAACCTTGAAAGTCTGTTGTCTAATTAATTTGTATTTTTTAACAGAAATTCTTTTGAATTACTTGGCTTAGAGTTATTGTACTGTAAGGCTGAAATGATTCATACAAGTCAAGCTGCAGCTTAGATTTACCATCATTTGAACCTTATTTGCTTTACTGAATATGTTTTGGTTAGGAAGATAGTGCTGTGTATTTAATGTGTGTGTTTCGGAATGATTAAAATCTTCTGCTGTTTTCCAAACTTGAAGCCTAGGCAGCAGATTCTGTACCAGACTGTACATCTCCAAAGTCTTGAGTCAATCCCATAATCTTTGACAATTTGAATGTGCTTTGATACAGAATTTACTAGTAATGTTTTAACCAATTCACTAAAAATTATAATTTCTACTCTTCTGAAAAAGTATGGCCCTGTTAAGATACTGCAGAAAACTGGAAAAACAAGGCATGAAGGTTAATTGTTCTGGTATTTCCTGCAGTAAAATATAGTTCCTGGGAAACTTCAGCTGGCAATAAAGTATATTTCATGCCTTAACCTAGATTTTTGAAATGGTATTTTTAACTGTTGAATGAAACCTTAAACTTCCATTCTGGAGGTGATTGTGCTTTTGGCTGGTGATAACATTAGTATGTATTTCTTCCCCATGTTCAGAGATATTGTATAACAATATTTGTAAAGAAAGTTAAGATATTCCCAGAAAAGGTCGTGGGGTGTTACATATGCTAGTTCTGCCTGCTTGTGTGTACAAGACGGGACTGGGACTATGAAAAGGCCACTTTTCTACAGTGTGTAGTAGTGCAGCCAGCAGCTTCAGGTGTGGTAAACCATTTGAGCAGTCTCACCTTTCTGTATTTACTTACACCGTTGACTAAAACCAAAACAGACTGAGATGTTTTCCTATTACAAATATTGCAGATGAATGCAGCTTTTATAGAAAAACTTGCTTTTCTTAAAAAGTACATCTACAGGTATAACTTCCCAGTTGATACTTTCAGCAAAACAATCACATCAACAGTAGCTATTATGTTTTTAAAAATAGCATTTCTGGTTTAGAAATAGGAGCTATTAAAAGTTCAGTTAAGACCAAAAGTCAGTGATGGTGTAGCTTTTATAAGGAGAGCTCTGCAGTAGACTTCATTCCTAAAATACATTTAACAGTATGGGATTAACAAAAAAAAAACCCAACCTACTACAGACATGCATGTATTTATGTGCTGTAATACCACTACGTCCCTATTTTCAAATGCTTTCTTAGAAGGGATGAATGATTAACATCTATACAGAATAGTTTCTTTACCAGTTTTAATATCACACATGTTTCTGTGAGAACCTGTTAAAGAAAGGTAGCGATTTGTATTCTGCAATTCTTTTCTTGATTCTACTGCTAACTTGTTGCATTCTCTACTGCTAAAAAGGCTGCATAGTCCAGTGTGCTGAGCCTCTGCAATGCATCCACCTTTTTAATAAGATGTAGATTATGCGTTTTTTGAGAGAAGAATAATTCTTTGGAATTGCAAAATGTGTTATAAAAGCTTTTTAAAGTACTGCTCTTATGAGGTAGTTTTGGAATACTGGAAAAATAAAGAAAACGTAATCATTTCCAGACTATTTTTTAAAATCCAGTTTTAATTAGGAAATAATAGGAATATGGATTAGCTTTAGTGTGATAGTATCAGAGCATTATTTTCCCAACTTCTAAGAAAAATATACAATTATTGCTAATTTATATATATAAAATATGTAATAATAGTGAATAAAATATATAATTATAGTACAGCTGAATTTTTTTAGGACAAAATTATGGACTTTGGAGTTTTATTCAATCAGAATATAGACTCTTGAGAACTAATATGGAAGAGAGATGAGATGCATAGATGATCTCGGGAACATCTTGAGTGAACATGTTTTGCAACAATAGCTGCTTCATCTGAGGTCTTTTTGGATACTATTTTATGAAGCTGTTGTGTGTAAGTGTTCAGTTGCTAGCAGGCAGGTGATCATGGCATAAAGCTGTTACTACTTCTGGCATTAACTGATATTTTAAAATCAGTGTCAGCAAAGAAACAAGGCTTGAAAGGGGTTTGAGGATGTATCTTTTTACGAAATAATTTTTTCAGCTTATAGCAATTAAAAATGGAAGACTAGAATTTTTGCTGGGATTAAAGCTCCAGGTTGAAACCCCATTTCCAGTTTGCTTAAACTGGAATGTTTGAATGTAGAAGTTTTGGGAAGCTGAGCACTGCTTGATGATACTGGGATATAAGTATTTGCTGTTTAAGTGAAGGTGCCTTTTGTTTCATGATGCCAGTTAAAAATATAGATGCATTTTTTCAAGCTGATTCACATTGTGGAAGAACTGCAGAAGTATGGTTAAGATTGCTTAAAATCCAAATAAGGTGTGACAATCATTAGCAGGAATAGAGGATGATTAGAAGAGAAATCAAGGTATGCTGTAAAATCAATGAACTGAAATAATAATGCTTATTTTGAAAAAAAGCAAGTAACTCAGATACTAGTACTTAGTAAAGGCTACCACTTTCCAAAATACACACTGGGATTGGTGCCTCTGTTAAATAAAATTGTAATGTCAGTACAGTAAAATTTTTAATACACTTTTTTATATGCCATGATATATTTTAGGGCAGGAAGTAAGAGTTACTCTGAACATCTGTAATTCAAGTGCACTTGAAACACGATTCAGTGCTGCACAGCAAGATATTAGAAACTGCTTAAATGAGAGAGAGATCAGAGGACAAGAAAAATGATGGTGGTTTCCTAAGTACTTTGTAGTGGGGTGTTTGAGACTCCATAGGTAATATTTATATACATATTCTCATCATTTGTAATNCAGCCTCTTGACACATGCCGTTCAGATACTTGTAAGTATTGATAAGATCCCCCCTCCAGTCTTCTCTTTTCCAGGCTGAACAAACCCAGGTCTCTCAGCCTTTCCTCATAAGGGAGATGCTCCAGCCCCCTGATCATCTTTGTAGCTCTCTGCTGGACTTGCTCCAGCAGCTCCCTGTCCTTCTTAAACTGGGGGGCCCAGAACTGCACACAGCACTCCAGCTGCGGCCTCCCCAGGGCAGAGCAGAGGGGCAGGATGGCCTCCCTCGCCCTGCTGGCCACACTCCTTTTCATGCAGCCCAGGACACCGCTGCCCTTCTTGGCCCTGAGGGCACAGCACTGGCTCAGGGGCACTGGCTGCCCACCAGCACTGCCAGGGCCTTCTCAGCAGAGCCGCTTTCCAGCAGGTCAGCCCCAGCCTGTACTGGTGCCTGGGGTTGTTCCTCCCCAGGTGCAGGATCTTGCATTTGCTTTCATTGAATATCAGTTTACTTACCATGATTAGTAGGAACTTTTTTGATGCTGACAGCTTTTTCTGAGTGCATTAGAATGCCACCTGTAATTTTGGGATGACTTTAAGAAAAATTTTCTGAGTTTTCAGCTACAGAATCATAGAATCATTAAGGTTGGAAAAGACCTCTAGGATCATCAAGTCCAACTGTTAACCCAACACCACCATGCCTCCTAAACCATGCCCTCAAGTGCCACGTCCACACGTTTCTTTAATACCTCCAGGGATGGTGACTCCACCACCTCTCTGGGCAGCCTGTTTCAATGCCTGACCACTCTTTCAGTGAATAATTTTTTTCCTAATATCCAGTCTAAACCTCCCCTGATGCAGCTCGAGGCCATTTCCTCTCGTCCTATCACTAGTGACTTGGGAGAAGAGACCAATGCCCACCACAGCTGCTGAAATGTGATTGGAACATTGAATACTTTGATAATGCATTTCCGAAATGTCATAAACCTGACTGATTAGTACTGTACTTGACTCCTAAATCTCTTCCTCAAGTATGCCACCTTCTAACATCAACAGTAAATTGGCTCTACTGCTTTACTCTGCACCACACCAATAGAATGGGAAGTTGTTTTCTGACTATTCATTTACTTATTTAAATTTTTCCTAAAACACCTATGTAAAACTCTTAATCTCCTATAAGCCTGAAAATATTAGGTTGCAGTGGATAATTTGTGTTTTTAAAACTCTAGGGAAAATGGAGTGCTGACTTTCAAATCCTCACAGAAAATAATTGTTTCTGAGAAGTACTGGAATAGAAAGCTTGGTTATTCCATTCTCTGCTATCACTATGTCCTTAATAGTAAGCTTAAGCTGAGCATTACTTTTAAGTTTACTATTTTTGTGCTAGATATTAACTGAAGTAATTCTTGTATTTCTCAAATAGTATATGAATTAAGCTGCAGAATGCACTTACAGAAGTGGGACAGTGGTATGGGTTTTGTTTTGGCTGTGTTTTATTTCCTTTTCTGGAAAGGCAGAGAGAGGTTGCTGACAGTGTCTTCTGTCCAAATGTAATTTTTGGGGAGTGACAGAACTCTTTGATGATAAGGATGACTAATTTAATAGTAGCTGAGGGATATTCTGTGAATGATGGGAAATACATGCAGTGGTTTAGCAGAGGTGGATGTGGATTGATGATTTAGTTTCTGAATTGATGGTATTAACAGTCAACAGTTCCACAGTATCACCCAACTGAAACGTTCCCAAAAGTATATTATTCGGCATCTACTAAGCTGATGCTTTTTTTATCCTGTTGGAGAGTAGGATAGGTAATCAGTGGGGTCTTGCAGCCTTCAGATGCACAGCTATGTGCATCTCGACAACTGTGTTTCAAAATGCCGATTTAAGTAATGTCTGGGGACATTTGGCCAAAGAAGATAGATTTGTCCCATATACTGTGACTAGGATTTATGTCTTTAATAGGCATGCTTAACAGTTCTCAGAAGTTATATTAATATATTTTAGTTATTTGCATACTGGCTTTTTCTGCAGACTTTGTCTTGATACTTAAGGGGAATTCAGTGCTAAAGAGCCCTCTGTAGTTGGTTTTGGAAGATCCAGCAGCCTGTGGAAAAAATCAGTGATGACAACTGGAAAGGCAGGTCACTCAAGATTAAATAATGTTTATAAAATATTTATCTAGAAGGAACTGAGAAATATTTTTTAGTTGTTGTTGAATTAATAAAATAAGATCCTGTCCCCCTGTCACTCTTGTGGCTCTTCTTTCTTCTTAATTTCCAAATTTTTAGATTATTTTGTGGGACTACTTATAGTGAACATATTCCTGTATGAGTGAGGTTGTTTCCTTGTTATGTTCTAGTTCATGTTTTAGATTGTTTGCACGATTATAACAAGTTGATACCATTCTTATTCTGATAATAATTATGCCAGAGTAGTCTTAAAAATTATAGTTCACAGGCTTTGAAACTGTATGAGCAGATTGTCCTTGCTTTCCTCAAATCCTGAAGCACAAGCAACAGAGATCTGTTGAAGGGAAGGTGAAGCAAGTCATACACTGCGGTGGGTTGACCCTGGCCAGCAGCTAAGCACCAGACAGATGCTTGCTCACTCCTGCAGCGGGATGGGAAGAGAATCAGAAGAGCACTGGAAGAGCAAAAGTGAGAAGACTTGTGAGTCAAGATAAAGGTAGTTCAGTAAGCAAAGGAAAGAGGAAGGAAAAAACCAAAGCAAGTGATGCAAAGGTCATCGCTCATAACCTTCCGCAAGCAGTCCAGTGCCCAGCAAGGCCCTGAGCAGTGGCTACCTCCCCCAAAACTCCCTCCCCTCAGTTCTTATTGCTGAGTGTGGGATTGTGTGGCATGGAACAATCCTTTGGTCAGTCTGAGTCAGCTCTCCAGGTTGTGTCCCCTCCCAGTTCCTGCCTACTCGCTGAGGACGTTCCCCCAGAGTAAGGGAAATGAGAAAGCCTTGATGCTGTACAATAGGCAATGCAGCAATAGGCTCAGCAATAGGCTAAACACTGGTGCATTACCAGTCCTGTTTTAGTCACAAATTGAAGCGTAGCACCATACAGCTGCTGTGAGTAAAATTAACTCTGTCCCAGTCTGACCCAGTACATCTGCTATTCATGTCATGGAGATCTTCTTTGGCAACCTCTTCATCTAATTGCTGGAGTCTGGAGTGCGCTGGAGTTAACAGTTGTCATTAACTTCAGTATAATCAATGTTCTGCCACTTGTTACCAATCTTTACCTGTAAAAGCTTCCATACTGTGATTCTCATTGTTGCTAATGGTTCATGCTCCATGTGTAGTTTGGTTTTAGGCAGAGCACCTAGTCTCGGTGATTAAGATATAATTTCATTTTTTTCAGATGTACAATATAATGTTAACAGTCTTGCACTGCAGTTTAATATCTTGTATATTTTAGGTGCAGAACCTGTTGGCATCAGGAAATGGAACTTCAGTATAGTGCAATTTAAACTCTTTTGTCATTTGGAGTTTTCCCCATGACAAAAGACTTAAAAATAGCTTCCCTAGTGTGTTGTTGCTCAGTACTCATTTTAATTCAGTTTGCGATACTGTAGGAACTTGTAAACATTGTTCCACCTGGGGATATAGAAGATAATGTGAAACTAGGTGACCTTGGCAAAAGCCTGTCTGTTCACAATTTAAGGTTCTGTAAGTATAACAGTGAGAAATAGTGGGAAAAGTTAGCTAATATTTCAGGGCAACTACCTAAGTAATTTTTGTTCGTTCCTCTATTTGTGTGCTACGCCTGTCTTGTAGGTGCAATGCTTTTTTTTGATAAAATGTTTTAAGAAGTATAGGTACCAGTGTCAAAGATGCCTGTTAATCATTTGTTTCAGACTGTGTTTACCAGCCTCTCTCCAGGGATAGTGCCAGAATGCAGAGGTTTTACATTCTTAATGATGAGTTTTAGTCTCTGGAGAATTTTCCTGTAGATTTAAATGTTGATGGTCACTGACACTGTCACCCCCACCCCCTGGATTCTGTATTTGCAGTCCAGCAGAGCAGAGAAGAAATACTTGGTTAAGATTTTATATCTGTACTCAGGAAGAAAACTTTGTGGCCGTTTATCTGACAACGGCTGGCACAGCATATGAGATTTTGTTTGGTTTTCATAAGTATGGGAAAGTACTGTTTACAAATAAAACTTGTGTTTTCAGATATCTGTTTCTTTAAATTGAAGAAGCTGAAATTTTAGGCAGATTATGTTAATATGCAACACTGATTGTTGTAGATTGGAACGGCACTCAAGTCTCAAAAATACATTACATAATTCAAGAGTATGGAAGCTGTTTGAGTTCAAACAAAAACCTCTGGAATGTATCATAATGCATGTGGAAATCTATTCCTCTTCGCATTTCCAAGCCTACTTCCTTGTGCTTTACGGCAGCACAAAATTACTACAACCGTTCTTTAATATTCAAGTTGTGTTCATTTTTATTGCCCTTCTTTTGGAGCTCTGTTACTTACACATGCTTAGACAGACATACAATATTTGGATTCATCAAGGTACATGATATATTATGTTTTAACAAGTAAATTCCTTTTTCTGCATTACATGAACTGTGATATTTCTCTTAAATGTTTCACTAGTGGTGTAGCAAATTAATAGTTTTGAAAATGAAGTCTTTTGGGCACAAACAGTAGTAAGCAGTGTGTGTCAGAATAACTTAGTCTTTACTGTTTAATGAAGCATGGCAGGAATTCTCCCGGACTGGTGACAGGTCTCAAACAGTTACCGACTGAACAGGTAAATTATAAGACATGGTAAGATATCTTTCTTGGCCATTGTCAACATTGTAGTATTGGCACCATGTCTTCAGAAGTTCAGATGTGACGTAATGCTAAGGAAGGTTGGTGGGACGGGCGAGGAATGTTCACTCTGTTTAACTTGAGGGATTTAATTTAGATACCCATTTTCTAAACCTACAGTCTCTGTAGTTATTGGAATGTCCAAAAGCATTCTAAAGAAAAAAAAATGGTTTGTTACCTTTGAAAATGCAGTGGTTCAGCGCTTTGACATGTAAATTAAAGTTTTGGAATGCCCTTTATTATATTTAATAATATTATTAGTAATAACCTGCCTAATGAACTGTCGTAAACTTCTATCGTATCTTGAGATGTAGCGAGGGTTTAGTTCTGCGTTTTAAGAGCAGCAGTGTAGTGATTTTTTTCCTTTGCTGAAACAGTAGAATAAGGTGTTAATTGGACAGGCATCAGTGCTAGGTTTCACCAAGTATGGTCTGCATCAGTGCTGGAACAGTAAGGAGAAAGTTTTGCAGTCTGCATCACTTGCTTGACATAAACAAAATATTCTTCTGTGTATTGTGCATTCTGTCATGCAGTATCCCTGCTGCTTCTCCCTGGGTTCAGTGATCATTCAGACATGTTTTCTGAAGTTTTCAGAGTATGTCTGCCTAAGATAGCTTTCATGTCAGATTTCCAGCTTAAAGGAGATAAATTTTCATCTACACAATAGAACATTTTAAATCATTACAGTTATTTTTATATCTCAAGTACATTATTTTTTTTTTGTTGATTGCTTGAAAAATTTGATGCATTTGGCTGCATTTATATTAATAGTTACAACATTGCTTTTAGTTTTAATGATGGCTTTTAATTGGGTCTCTGTTTCATGACATTTTTCTCACTTTACCACTGAATTTTCATGACTTCACTACTCTGGCCCTCTGTGTTCTGTATCCCATTTCCCCAGTCCCTGCCTACTGTGGATCTCCCTGTTTAAACAGTTATCTGCTCTTACTCTTTTTTGTGTTTAAAAACCAACCAACCAAAAAACTACCAAAACCAAACCCCACTGTTGACTGACAATGCTGTATACTTCCTGTCTTGGAATCCACTTTGCTTTGCTACTGTTGCCAATTTCCATGTCTCTTAAGATGGGAAGTAGGATAGGAAGGCTAGTGGGTCAGAGGGAAGAGACAAGAGAGTTACTGTCTCTTTCTTTTGTTATGAACTGCACCTCCTGCAGTTTTACTGTACTCTGGATGCACTAATCTGCAAAATGATCAATAATATTCAGCAGTACTGATTCTTATAAAGGTATCTTGGAATTTCTAGAAGAAGTTATTTTTGAGGTCTTGCTGTAAAACAAAGACTGGAAAAAATGAAGTATGTTTCTCTGTTTCTCAGGTTTGACTCTGATTACTAGTAGTGTATGGCTAAAGAAGTTTTCTGTCCTTCAAAGCAATTGCTAGCATTGTGAGAAGGTAATGAAGACACATTAGAACCTGAGTGAGGGTCCATCTATCACCACCAAATATTTGTGGCAGTCTTCATAGGGGGGATGTCAGGATGCAGATCAGGAACAGTTTTAGATAACTACAGCTGGGGTGAATTATTAATCTATAAAGGTGTCTTTTCTGAAATTATTTGAAAAAGTACAATGGAACTTGTTTATTACAACATATTAAAAGCAGAATCTGACATACAGTAGGTGTTCAAGGCACTTCAGAAATTTGTTGCAAGTTCATTAAATTTTGCAGCGTTACAGTGAATTAGCAAAGAGTTGTCTTAACTTGAAGTGAGCCTGAAGCATGGGGAGGTGAGAGAGGACCTACTTAAGTGACAAAGATTTACGTTTTTCAGAATTGGGAAACCTACTATTTGCAAAAGCCCCTGAGGCTTTCCAGCTTTTTCCTTTGTATTTTCTCTCTTTGATTCTGTCTCATTTTTTTTCTCCATGTCATTACACCTTCCAATAGTTTAAGTGATGCCCTTGGCCATTAATTGTCTAACTGCTCATAACCCTATGAAGCAAAGTATATGGCATTATGGTATGCGATACTGGTTTTGCCAGTGCAAGGTTAAACCAAGGTTTTGTGCTGTGTGTTGTTATGGAGAATCTGTACTGTCTGGGAACACTTTTACAGTGAGTAGGAAGAAAAATCTGAAGTAAGTGGGATGAGAAGATAGAGATGAAAGTTCCTTTATATACCAACATGCAAACCAGCTGAGAATATAATGGTTTTTTTTCTACCTCAGGAAACAATAGTAGTGTCATTTTAAAAAAAAGTAATTATATATTTTTATACTAGAATTATTTATTGAGAGAATTGCTAAAACAAAAAATATTCCCAATCCACATTAATACTGACTGAATGCTGGATATCATTGTCTTTTGTTCCTGACAGCCCTCATCATTCTTTACTATTTAGTTTGTTTCTTGTTGGTTCTATAAGGAGTATTTCAGGAAGGAGAAGCTGTGATTAATTGATGATGTCCATGCCATCTTAGAGATCAAATTGAATTTCAGTTATAATTCCCTGTTTCTATGTGTCCCAGGTCTCTTCTAAAGATCTCTTGGTCTCCAGAATCAGCACAAGTATATTCTGTTTGGTCTTTGATATTCTGATCTTGTTATCTGGGCTTATCTTGCATCTAGTCCTGCAACTGCAAAGTGCTGAGACTGCTAGACTGGCTTAGGATACAGGGGTCCAAACCCATGCAGGTGCTGTCCATCTCTGATACAGCTTTTCAAGGGGAACTCAAATGGCTGCAACCAGTTTGGGTCACTGGGGAATGTACTGGGTCTTTTAAAGTGACTGTGCACTGTTGAGACATCTTATATTCCTTAATGTTCCACCGGCACTATGTCAGGGTGTTTCATCAAGACTGACATATTCCAGGTCTAGTGCTTTGGTGCAATCTCACTCAGGTTTTGGTTATTTCTTCTTATAAAGTGTGTCACTTGGTATTCAGGACTGTCTTATATTCAGGCCAATTTAGTACTTGTCAGCTCTGCAAAATGCATTTAGCAAAAACCAAATACAAATGCCAAATTATGCATGTGCACCCATGTACTGTATTCAGGCTTATTTATTGGAGTTGTCTGTAGTCTCATTTTTATATTACTCTAAAGATAGAGCTAGGCGAGTTTTTAAAAAATTGATTTACAGATTACTTTATGGTTGTTATGTTTCATTCTGTCTGCACTGAGGTAATTTCCCTGTGACCTAGTCAGTATGCTGTGTAAATAAAGATGAGTTTTAGAGGAAAAAATCTCTTGGAGTAATATATTGGAGAAGTAACTCTTTTTCTGGCTCTTGGATGTTGCCGAGTTCCTGTTTGTCAGGATCTCTGCTCTCCTTTCTATAGATTCTACCGTTTTCTTTTTAATCAGAAAGGAATATAAAAGTAGTCTTATATAACTTGGCATAAATTCAGCAAAAAGTTTTTGATAAGATGAAGAACTTAACTTTGCTGACCAGAGCTCAGAAATTCTCACTTCTAAATGTTTCTAGTTTTAGATTTGGTCATGACTTTTTTTTTTTCTTTTGGTGTAGAAATATTTTCCCCAGAAGTATTAGTTAGGCTCCTTGCTTTGGTGTTTACCTTCATTATGAAAAGAATATTGTCGTTGTGGATGAGTTCACTTTCTACCTACTGTTGTCACTTGTGTTCCCTAGAGAAAAAGTCTTCTGAAAGATTCATTCAGTTGAAACTACTAAGTCACCCTAAAATCAATCAAAAGATTGCTTTTTCCTTTGTTAAAGCTTACATAAAATAAATAAAAGCATTATTTTTCATAGTGTTGTAACTGGAATAGTTTTTTTGCAAGCATTCGTAAGATAATTTTAAGCAGCTGTGATTTACAAGTAGTAATCTTTCTTGGCCATATTGATGGCTTGTGAATTTGCTTTATTTCCTTGTAAAATTAAATAGAAATCACAGATGGCCGGGGGACTGTCTGTAGTCGGATAGTCTATTATAAATAATTGATTTCTAAATCAAATTAAATGATATTGCTACTTCGTACTGAAAATCAGAATGAAATATTGAAATTGGGGAACTTACTTGGGTGTTTTTGTGGTAGTTGATACAGATTTGAGGGATTCTAGGGATCAGTATTTCTAAATTATTGAATTTGCCTGCTAAAAGGATCCCCTTCACTTTTTTAAAATAAGTGTCCTCTAAATTCTTGAGCTAATACTAATGAATACTTATTATAGACTATGGAATGAATGAAGACTCAAGATATCTGCATTTAAATATTCTATGATTTAACATTAGATGGATTGTATTTTGAGGCTGAAACAAGAAAAAGGGATCTTTTCCCTTTAGTAAGAACAGCGTGAGCCAGCAGTGTGCCCAGGTGGCCAAGGTGGCCAACAGCATCCTGGCTTGTATCAGCAATAGTGTGGCCAGCAGGAGCAGGGCAGTGATCGTGCCCTTGGACTCAGCACTAGGTGAGGCCGCACCTTGAATATTCTGTGCAGTTTTGGGCCTCTCAGTACAAGAAGGACATTGAGGTGCTGGAGCGTGTCCAGAGAAGGGCAACGATGCCTGTGAAGGGTCTGGAGAGCAGGTCTTATGAAGAGTTGCTGAGGGACCTGGAGTTGTTTAGCCTGGAGAAGAGGAGGCTGAGGGGAGACCTTATTGCTCTCTACAACTACCTGAAAGGAGGCTGTAATGAGGTGGGTGCTGGTCTCTTCTTCCAAGTCACTAGTGATAGGACGAGAGGAAATGGCCTCGAGCTGCATCAGGGGAGGTTTAGACTGGATATTAGGAAAAATTTATTCACTGAAAGAGTGGTCAGGCATTGGAACAGGCTGCCCAGAGAGGTGGTGGAGTCACCATCCCTGGAGGTATTCAAAAGATGTGTAGATGTGGCACTTCAGGGCATGGTTTAGGAGACATGGTAGTGTTGGGTTGAGGGTTGGACTTTATGATCCTAGATGTCTTTTCCAACCTTAATGATTCTATGATTGTTTTTTTCTGCAGTCTGAACTTTTAGGGCTCATTAGGTTAGGGCTCATTCAGGTTTGAAGTATTCTTTTCCTTTTGAAACGTGAATAATTTAAAGAGAATTATCTAAAAATAAGGAAATAATCATTTAGTTGAATGAATTCCTCATCTCTTTGTGAGATAACATCTTGATAGTTAAATTCACCTTGAAGTGATGATATGAAGTTACGATAGTTATATTCACCTTGAAGATGTCACTGTATTTTTCCTTCTGTATGCTTGAAGAGATAAAGCCACTAACAGAAAGCAGAAGCCTCACTTGTTTGTGTATTTATGTAGTTTTTTGGAACTTCAAATCAAATTATACTGCAGTTTAAGGGAGAAATATTTATGCCTTTGTTCCTTAGCAGCATGAGAGAGAAGAAAGTTAAGAAATAATTGCCAAGAAAAATGGAGAGAGATGCGTTTTTCTGTACACCCAGCGCGCTCTTTGTTTTATTCCAGCCTTGGTGGCAGTGTAGCAAAGTCTCTTTGAATTGAAAGCCAGACTGAAAGCATGGAAAGCAAAGCAATTCATACTAGGAGCTGTCACTTAAGTATATCAGATAAAGAGAATATATTTTTATTTTTTGTTTTGGTCTTGGGAAAAGTTGAGAGGAGTTTTCCTAGAGGAAAAAACCAGCTCTTAGTTTTGAGGAACTCCTTTCCCTATGGGGGAAAAAAAAGTAATTGGAGAAATTCCCAACTATCGATGATAAAGTTTGATAGTAAGTAATCTCTGAAAGGAAAACAGACTCTGTATACTTACCAAAACAAAAAAAAAAAGACGACTAAACCTGTGTGCTAAGCAAATCTGATGGTGATTTTTCTGTAGTTCTGTTGCAACTGATTTTTCATATCTGGTTGTCATATATTCCTCTGTCTTGTAGAAAGGCTTTTATATTGCTGCTCTACCAGTTTAGTAGCTCCATACAGTAATATTAAATATTATTTGTGATTATTTCCCAAGTGCCTTTTTTGGTTTGCCTGCTTGCTTATTTAAATTACAGCTGCCACACTCTGAACTATTGCACCTACTTGACGCCACAGTAAGCAGGGAGACGATACCAGGAAACAGATGCTTTAAACTGATCTTCTAAATCCTGCATTAGTACTTCAGGCACTGGACAACTTAAGTAACAAGTGACTTGTGACAAGCATGGAGTGTAATAGTGAAAAACCAATACCTGTACAGTTATTTGTGGAATGCTCAAAGAAGAATAATTTTCATTTCTGTTGCATCAAGGGTGGAGAAAGAGCTCTTGTTACAGGAATGCTGCTATAGAGGGAAAGAGAAAATAAACATTTGTGTCTCCTAGTAATGGCTGGAAAAAGTCCCATATGAACTAGTGAAAACATTGTGTTTCGATGCATTATGCTGGCAAACTCCCCCAATTCATTTTCAGTAAATTTGAATGGGTTGTTAAAACAGTATTACAGCAATTTCACCACTGTTTCTTATGCCACAAAACAACTGCAAACAAATAGTTGAGATAGTGCTGTCCCTTATTTCACTGTCCTCTGCATAAACTTAATAATACTTCAACTGCAATCTTGTCTTTAAGCCTGTCTTTTGTAGTTCAAACTATCAAACAATCTAAAGCATATTTTTAGGTAGCTATTTTCAAATAGAAAACAGATAAGCTTTCTTGACAATAACAAAGTAAAGGCTTAATCTTAAGTCTTGTTGAAGTTCTTTTACATTTAGGTTAGTGGTTTTGAAGTCTAACCCTTTTTGTGATGCTGTGAGAAAAATACGATGAATTCAAAGGTATCAGAAGTCTATAAAGACTCTCTAGGTCAGGAAGGCATTCATTTTAGCAGGTCTATGTTATATGATTCATGGGCAGGGAAAGGGATACAGAAAAACCAAAGACATTCATCCCTTTCAGTTTTATAATAGCAAGTTCCTTTGAGGATCCGTTTTTCTGTTATTTATCATAAAAGATTTTAATTTTATTATGAAGTTGAAGAAACTGGTATCCCGAGTGAATTGTTGCAGTTATCTGTTACCCCAGTCAATAATCTTTCTTTTGTACTTGCAAGCTGAGCAAGACTTTCTTAAAATAATACTTTACTGTTGTCAGTCCTCTCAAAACATAAATAGCGTGTAGTCAAATGTACTTTGTCATAAAAATGATTCCAGAAAATTTAGCAAAAATTATAAATACTAAAGAGGATACATCAAATTGCAGAATGTATTAGATGTCAGAAGTAGCATTTACTTTGATGTTAATAATGTTCTCTGCTTGTTCTTTACAAGCATAGTGATACAAAAAAAGTCCATTTTCAGCTGTTTTCCTAATTATGAATTTGCCATATGTGTTTTGTAATAGTGCATACAACTTTGAGGTAACAAGTAAGTAAAACTAAGGTTTGTAGCTAGTTTTCTAGTTTCACAACAGCATCAAACTGTTCAGATGTATTGATTGGATTAAAGAGTTTAGTATAAGTTTATTACACACATTTTTAAGTTTTAGTGATTCTGTAGATTCAAAGAAGTATCTCCCTGTTCTAAAAATTTACAGGCTCATTGCTAACAGCTATACAAGTATTAAGAATAAATTCTCTATGAACTTTACAGATTTCTTAAAAATACTTGGATCCAGTTTAGTAAAAAGATATTTATTTATTCATTTTACTGGATGCTAAATTATCTTGTTGTTTGTGTTCTTAAAAGTAGGGAAAGTTCCAGTGAAATCCATTGATTGTCTGTCTGAGTTAATTAGATTTAAAAATGGAGGGTATAAGTATGTAGTCTATCTGCCACATCTCCTATAGAAGTTGTCCTATGAGACTATGCTGTAGTCCTTGATAACAGCTGGGCTTTCCAAGTTTAATAGCTATCTTTACTTTTAGATTTTGCTGTTTATTATTTCTTAAAAGTAAATCAAATTCATATAAAAGCCAGCTCACAAAATACAGTTAAATAAGTAGTTTTAAAAGTTCCTAAATGTTGTGATAAACATCATCATCTGCTTTACCTAGAATTTTTTGTATACCTGCAGTTCACTCTTCCTGAGAAATAATTTAACAAGCAGCTTAACAAAACTTGCTAGTTATTTGTTTTTCTCATATATTTACATTTCCCTTGGAGACCCTTATGATGAATCTAAATGCTGAGCTTTTTCCTGCTCAGTCATTTCTTTGTTCCCTGCTACAGTACATGCTGTGAAATCTCTCTAAGACCTAGTATACAAATGAGAACTTCAGCGTAATTTCCTCCAGAAGTGTTGTGGCCGCGTCTTAATAAAATGAGTATTTTCTGCTAGGTCATGGAATAACAATACTCATGGTATTTGATGTACTGTGGAAAGAGGAGCTGGAGCAAAGGTGTTTATACTGCCCAGCTTAGTAAGTTAAAAGGCTAATTTCCTTAGGCTCCAAGTGCAGTCGATAGCAGTATGTGCCTCCAGAGATTAGTTCTAAGTAGGGTCCTAATACAGCTGCATCCTTTGGAGGAGCCTATTACTTCTGACACTACGGGAGATGAAGGAATTTAGTTACGTGCTTTGGGTAGACCTCCCACATTATGTTTTCCATGTCTGCTGTGTTCAATGACAGCCAAACCCCATTCTGTGGCAGGACTGTGCTGCTTTGTATCTGCACCCATGCAGTATGACAAAGTATATAATGCTTCAGGTAACACTGAGACAAATGGTAAATCCCACGAAAATCCATACTTGCATCACCAGCCTGCAGCTGATGGCTATGTATAGCTACATCAAAATAATGTTGGCACTGCTTTGTTTGGTTTTAGAAAATTGTTTAAATGGATTGCTGTAAAACCAGTTCTTAAGTTTGGAGAACCATGATTTTACTATAAGCCATAAGGAGCAATACCCGTAAGTTATTCTGAAAGTGCAAAATGCATAGGCATTTGGGTGTAGCTCTGTGCTTTTGCCCTTGTTCATGGGTAACAAAATACTAGGAAGTTTGAAATTATTATGTGCTCAGTATCTATATACTTATTTTTATTTTTCATGCTTAATTTATTCTAACTTTTCCCTCCTCATTGTACAGCTGTTGCATTCATACCTTCTTTTGAACTGCCTGAACCAACAAGTAGATGGAGGAGGAGGGGAAAGAGAAGACAGGATGTACTGGTTGCATAGACTTCATTTTCATTTCTGGTGTCTGTGTGGTCTAGAACCATGTGGCTGCATCTCATTAATTTCTAACCGGTAGCCATCTAGTCATGTCAGCTGTATGGATACATACTGCACATACACCTACGGTGTGCAAAGTTCTTGCACATGCATGTCTGTGCACATGAGTTTTGGAGACTGGCCAATATCACCATATGCTAGGGTTCGTGGGAGGAGAGGAGAGTTTCAACTCCGGATTTCTAGTCTAGATTGCATGTGTGTGTGCTATCTCAGATGTCTGAAGTCTGTTTTGAGCTGCCTATATATGGAAAAACTTTCTGAAATAAAAGCTATAGGAAATTTTCATTCTATTTAGTAAGCTTTGAATCTTTCCTTTGACCTTTTTAATGAGAGTCAGTAGTAATCTAGATGCTTTTTAGCAATCTCACATTTCCCAAATCTAGAAATGGAAAAGAAATAGCAGACTATTTGCATAACATTGTAGTTTCTATTAGTGTGACTTTCATGTCTTTCAGTGCCATTTTGGTGGTGTGTGTGTTGGTTTATTCCCCGCCCCGAGTTATTCTTTTTCTTGCTATACTATTTACTCCTCCTTCCTGGTCCTTTCTGCCAGCTTCCTTGATACTTGCATTGATTTTTTTTTTTCTCTTTAAAACAAACAAACCCCCAAAACAAAACACTGTCTTTCTGCTAATTTTGTAGTTGATTGACACAGTTCTGTTGTCTTCTGTTTTTTGCAATGTTGTGTTTTCTGTGATACAAGTTAGGGTATAATTTGTGTTACAAATTATCCTCTAGATAATCTTTTCCTAGTTAAGATACCAGTATCTGATATACCCTCTAACCAAAAACCCCTTGAAACACCACACGCAGGTCGTCATGTTCCTACAAATCAACAGTAACTTGCTCGCGTCTTCCTTGACACCCTTGGAGTACTGAGGCTGATTGTCCTCACATCAGCTGCCAGCTAGGTGTTTAATATTAGCTCAACTCATTAATTTCACGTATCAGTTAATCAGCACGCTTCAGCGTGGTCCTCAGTATGTTTGCTATTGTTAGAAAGCCAGTTTTCTCTGTTAAATGCTTTTGATACTTGAAGGTTTTATGTCAGGACAACCATTGTTGTCATTGTTTTCCTGTCAACTTCGTCAATGTGTACAAAGAAAAGCTGCTGGCCAGAACAGCATTTGAAGAGGTCCATCTCTCTCAGCATTCTGCAGCTTAAAAATAAAACTTCGGCTTCTCAGATGGTAACTCCAGACAGTTAATGTGGGTAGATAGTTCTAGAAACAGATATTACATGCAAAGTTACCAGCTCATTCTATTATAAGCTTAACCTTAGTAAAATAAAGCATATTTTTCTAAAAGACAGATGACACCTTATCTCCTGGAATACCATCCCATTCTGTTTTGGATTTTGAGAGCTAATTTTCAAAAATATCTAATTTAGATGGAGCCTAAATGCCAGTTACTTTGAAGTACAAGTCAAAATTCTGAGAGTTGTGTTGAAAGTCCAGGAATCTTACGTTGCTGCCTTGGTCAATTCTTTTTTTTTAGGCTGTGTGTCTGTGTGTGTAAAATGTGATAGTCCTAAATGACTTGTGAGTAAGTATTAGTCTCCTTGTCTTGTTTTCAGTTTATCTTGTCTTGATGAATAAAATATTTCCAGCCAACTAAAGTAGGGACATAGCTTCTTTTATGAAAGTCAGTATATTACTCTTTTGTTGAGTCTGTGGTCAGCCAGGCTGCAGGAACACAAACATCTGAGAGTGTGGGAATCTTACTGGGATGGTAATTTCAAAGCTTCTTTGTGAGTTTTTTTGCGGGCAGCGACAAGTAGAACAAACCAAAGAGGCCCTGCCAGTCTTTGAAATATAATCGAGTTTGATGTACTGTGTACTCAGTTTTCTTTGCCACTGACCCTGTGAAATTTGTTAAAACAAAGGCATTTGACAGCGTGTGATGAAGTTGGAAAATCATCACATTTGAGCTTAATCCATTTAATATTTTATGAAGTTGTTGTGATTTCTCAGGAGATACTTAAGAAGGCATTTTAAAGTTTCTGCCACTGAGCTCTCAAGAGAGTTCGAGTCCCGTTACTACAACAGGGAGCTGAAAAACAATATAAGTGTACACATCTTAATCTAGTCCTAACCTAAATCAATTCTGTTCCCAGTTTCTCTGAACATAGTAGTATGGTGATAGAGGTGTTGTTTCATTAAGACAGAAAAAGCAAAGTGTTTATATAAGGGGTGGGGAAGCGACAGAATTGTTGGAGATCTCTAGATTTCATTGTGATTATGGCATGTACACAAAAAGAATTTTCTTTTCCTGGAAGAACACGTTTCCCTTGTAAGTAAGATGAGAGTTGTAAATAAGATGCACAAGACTTTATTTGCACAGCTTAACTAAGCTGAATTAAAATGGTTTTTATTACAGTGAGAATCTAATGCTGCTCAGCCTAATGCCCATATGCGAATGGCTGTCCTGTGTGAAATTAATTTAAACTGTAATTTTTGGTCAGAGTTGTGGATCCACCACTAAAGGTCATGCATAATGCTAGTTAATCTATAATCCTTGTTAAGCAAGGATGCTTAACATTGCAATCTGAATCATTTTTTCTGGATTTTTTGCTTCCTCCATCTGTGACAATGCGGATGTATTTTGTATAATGTAGCTTTTATTTGCCCATTAATGATGCAGTAAGGAACTGCCATTTCTGCAGGTCTGTGTTTCTTCTGATGTAGAATGAGTCTGTGCAACCCCTGGGAACAAATTTTGATATTAAAGTGTTTGAATCTAGTGGTAATGTAAAAATGCAAAACTACTCCTTAAGACTACAAGATATGTTTCTTCTTAATCTT
>VZTV01057557.1:0-19450 GCA_013400875.1 Anhinga rufa | reverse complement strand
CTTAATCATGCCTTTGTCTCCTTTTCTGATTCTCATTCTTTATTAGCATAAACAGATAAATGAGAGAAGATCAGGACTGGAGAGAATATAATCCTATTCTGGCTACAGTTCTGAGTCCTTGAAAAAAAGAACTTTACTATTGATTTTATGTGAGCAAAATCTGAAGATTTAGTAGTGTTGCATAAACCATTAAAAAACCCTTTTGGTTCAAGAGTGAAATTCAGCTGCCTGAGCAGATACCTGACAGATAATCCAGGCACAGATATTCTGTCCATGTATTTTCTATAAAGTTTTTTCCTTATGCTCCCATATCTTTGGTGTGTGTGCACATGTGTAAGAGAGGTGGGGAGAGAGAAAGCCCCTGTGCTTTCTTATGCAGAACTTTGTTTTGGCACTTTTTCCAAAGCCAGGCAACCTACATGATCAAATTCTAAAACCCCTACATGGAATTTCAAAGCCAGAATTTGCTCCAGCTTTTAAAAAAAGTGATTCAGTAATCAGCCATTTTGTATTGGTATTGAATTTCTCTCCCTCTCTGCTTATCACTTTATCTATTCAACTTATTTTTAATTCCCATATTCTCCCAAAATTGAAGCAAGTCAAACACAAATAGTTCATTTACATATAGATTAGGACAAGCCATATAGGAAAGCCATCACAGTTTGTTTTGGTTGCATTTTCACATCACACAATTTTAATTGAAAAGGGACAGTTGAGCACAGTCACTCATGAATGTCCTCCCCTTCCCAATAACAGACATTTAGACCAATGAGACTTTTTTTTTAAATTTATAAAATTTTTCTCTCTTTTATAGGCCTACCCATATCACCTGTATTTAAAAAAAAATACAATCACTATTGGAGCATTTTCCAAGATTGCTTTAACAGAATAACAACCAGAATTTACAGCATCTCACCTTGACTCCACAGAACACTTCCAAAACTGTCCAGAACTCTAAGCCTGTTCTTACTTTTCACTGACCCAAGCTAAGCACCTGTTTAAGTGTGTTTATTGAACTGGGACTGAGTTAAGCATTTATTTGAACAAGTAATTGCATTCCTGAACTAGAACTTCTGGATGAACACAATGTATGTCCTTATCCTCCTTCCCTGAAACAGGATTAAGATCTATAGTCATCCCTCCAGGACTATGAATGAAGTTAAGTTTGGGTTTACATTTTTAGAATTAAAATTTCTGCACCAGTATTATGTTCTTCCCACTGTTGACATATGGGTGACACAATAAAATGTGAGTATAATTACAGTGGGGTTAAAAAAGAGCAAGAACCAAACTAAGCTTCCAAAATTTCTTGCGGTGAGTCCACCAATTAATAGCACTCAGTAATGGGAACAGGACCAAGAAAATTACAGATCATATGTATCAGGCAGTATGCAGATTTTTGTAGGTCAAGGATCCATGTGGATCCGAATTTGCCAAAGTAGCGGACAATTCAAATCAGATAAACACTGTGATGTGCAAGAAGCTGTATCTTTTAACTAGCTTTGTAAACAAATAAGGTTTATCTGTGTTGTGCATTTGTCATTTGTCAGTTCTCCAGTAACTTTTAAATTTACTAGTTAGCTAATCTCAGATTTTCAAATTTCACAGAGACACAAGAATGCCAAAGACAAATAATAAATCTCTACCAGATCACAAAATCAGAGAATGTATAGAGGAAAAAAAAAGTCTCAGATGAGAGGTCCCAAAGGAGAAAAAACAGAGACCCAAAACCTTGTTGGCTCCAAAGCAGATGGTCAGCAGCCTGTCAGCACGGACTGCGCAGTCAGTATCTGCACCACTGCTGCTTGTTGCACAGTTGTAGTGGACTTTGGGGGAGGTTTATGGCAGATTCAAGGCTCACTCTATCAACTATCTGTCTGTCTGTCTGTCTATCTATCTATCTATGATCAGGGGAGCATGTTAGAAGCACAGAAGTTGGGGTAAAAAAGCAGTAGTACTCGAAGAAGATGTTAACATTTTATGTGCAGGTGAGTGGGAGAATGAAGTACAGAAACAAGGCCTCTAAGCACAGAGGGATGTGCAGAGTTCTGTTGTGTGGGACTATTGGAGGAACAGTCCTCCAACAACATGGGGAATCTGGGAGCACTGATAGCAGAGCACGTGCACAAAGGGCAAGAAACAATGAAATCTGGCTTTATTAACTCACACTGCTCATGAAGCTACTTGTAAAAAGAAAGAAGAAATTGGTAATGAAGATAAACCTGTTTAATTTACAACCCAAGTGAAAACAAGTGTTTGCTTCAGAAAGTACACATTCAAGTTAAAATTACTTATCTGTAGGTTCCAGAGCTTTAAATATGGTCTCTGAATTATCATTTGAATAGCCAACAAAAATATCCTACAAAAATCAGTGCTTCAAATCTTAAACCAGCAATAGAGGGTTCATTTCTGATTAGTTTATAAACCATATAAAATGTACTAATAGTTTTATTGATATCTATATTCCAGACTATGTGAATATGAAGTTATTATAAAGACGAAAGTATTTAAATGGTAAGAATGCGGGCTGGGAAGCCTTCATTACCTGTTTTTTTTGTACCGTTTAGTAGATTTTATGTCTTGAAATCATAAACCCATATGCTACAGGTAACAATACTAATAAACAAAGAGTATGTGAAGGTGAAGGCATTATATGAATGCCTGTGATCAGATCTGTGCTGAGCACAAGTGCATAAAAGTTCCACAAAATCACAGAGTATCCTTTCTATGGCTAATGATACTTAGCTGTAATGGAGCTAATAACTCTTAAATTAATGCAAAATCAAGAAATCTACTCAAGAATCAAGTCATCTTGCACTTAATTTTCTTTATTTCTGTAGGGATGTAGAATGTCTTTCATCTTTTCCTTCTGAACTGGAAGTATGTTTCTGGGGAATTTCTTTTTGTGTATAGACGCACATACGTGCATACTCCATATACGCAAGTAAGTGAACCACTATCTTAAAATGGGACACACAGTTCTTAAAACCAAATGACTCCAGAATAACAGTGAAGAATAATATGTTTTGAGAATTTAAAAGAAAAACCCCACAAATTATTACTATTCCTTTTAAACCAGCAGTTTTATGCTTCGCTGTCTTAGATTCTCTGTATTAAGTGAATGTAAAAAACAGTGGGAAGTAAAACAAGATTCAGGACTACACTGGAACGTCTCACAGGCACAGGAAAGTGCAACTCAAATTTATTTTGATTAACAAAGTCATTTTTACCATTTTTCTACTTACAGCAGACATGATGAGCTCTCCACCGAGGTTCTGGATTTCTGCTTTAACTTGACTGCAGATTTTGAGCTGATGGGAGTACAGCTTGACCTGTTCTAGGTAAGCCAACAAATCCTGCTTGCATGATTGGTCTGGACACTGAAGATTAAGAAAAAAACAATTAAGAAAGCATTTCAGCAACATGTCTCAGACACCAAGTTATTACTTCACTGAGGAGTATTCAACCTTATGCAAATATGGCCTTGCTTTTCACTGCAGCTGTATCAGGTTGTGTAGTTCATTCCTCTTGTGAAGCTTTTTAACAAAATAATTAGAGGAGCTCAGAATAATCCTAAACTTCCCCATATTCACTTTTTATTTAACACTGCTGGGCTTGCCTTAGCAATATTTCTAAACAAAATTTTTAATGTATAGAATAATTACATTCCCTTCAATTCCTAAGAGGTTATGATTTCTTTTTAAGAAGATACATACATTAACAGTAATAACTATGTGGGCAATTGTAAACATAAATGAAAAGCACTATTAACATTTATATGAAATTATACTTTGTCTTATAATACAATCTATGTTTTTTTGAGTTCTATCCAGAGTTTATTCAATTCGATCTGCACATCTTCTGAATCAGTGGGAAAAGGAAAATGTCTTACAGAAAACTCACTGATTTCAATACTTTTAACAAGACATCATTTTTTATAAAAATAGCATCTTTCTACCCTTGTTCCTCTGAACTCCCAAAATTCTCGGGCATACTTGGAGGGCAAATACTGCTCTGTGAGTATCAGGCTAGACACCTAGGGCCTGGTACACATTTGTTGTAAAGCTGCTTTGCATTGCTCTGCCAGAATAAAGGGATCTTAAGGTGAATGGTGAGTCCCTATTGTGCTACCACAGCTCTAAAAAGTGAGCATGATAAATAAGAAATAGATCCCTATAGTTTTTCAGGGACATGTTTTTAGCCTGTGTGCTGTACTCACATTATAAATATGGTCACTTTCCTTTGATAAGAAATTGTGTTCAGCTTTGTATATTAAAAAAGAAAAGAAATTCCCACCAACTGCAGTGGCAACAACCATCTATGGTTTAGTACAGTCATTAAACCTTTGGTCTTATGGCATTGTGGTCAATGCAGTAGTGATTTAAATCCAAAACCTGCCAGAAGTCAGGAAAAGCACTAGTTCTACTTAATTAATTAAATATTTTACCTAAACTACTGGCTTTGCTGAAGAAACTTGATACTTGTTTAAAATGGGAGTGTGATGATTCTATTCTTCATGACAGAATAGAAATGTTTGGTTAAGCAAACCAAGTTCATGTTTTAGACTAAGGAAAAGATAACAAGGAATAATGAAGAAATTAAAGTGAACAATTTTAAATTAATTAATATGAAATAAATGTCAGTCCTTCCCTCATGTTCTGCTAGATCCATTACTAAAATATTTTCTGCACTTTAGCATAGTTTAGAAGAAAAATAGAACAGTTTCTTGACATCCTCTCTTTCTTATGTGTGCAGTTTTCAAAGTGTTGGTGTATTACCAAAAACTCTACTAAAATATGTCTTTGTTTCTTCCTTACTCAACCCTGCTTTAAGAACTGCACAAATCACTACTTAAATACTCAGTGACTGTGATTTTATTTTTCCTACTGGAAAAACTCAAGAAACGGGCAGATAAGGTGCCGATATAGCATCCCATCCACTTCAAATAGTGACAATGTCAATTATAGAAGTTCAAAGACAAGAATATTTTAACCTTATTATATAGTAGTCTTTTATATAATAATAATATTGGCAGGCCAGTCACATTTACTATCTTCCTTACATATCATTAGATAAGAAATGTGTAACATTTTAGGAATTCTAAAGATGATATGCATCAAAGACTGGGAAATTGCCACTCAAGAACAAGACCTTGAGATTAAAATAGCTCTATGAAAACACTGGTTCAGTGCTTAGTAGCATTCAAGAAAAGCGAATGCTAGGCATTATTAAGAAAAGACCTCTGAAATGTAATTATGCAGCTGTACAACTCTGTGGTATACCCACAGCTTTACTACCCCATGTAGGTATGGTACAGTGCATCTTTCCCCTCTCTTGCCCATTACAGGGCACATAAGAAAACAGGAAAAGGACAACAAAGATTTTCATGAATACAGCTGTTGTTTCCTCCAATATAAAACCAAGAGGTCATTAAAAGTAACTAGCATTAGTTCAAAACAAAAGGAGACAGTTTTTAACACTGTGTTGTTAAGTTGCAGAAATCTTTGTTGCAGAATGGTTATAATAAAAGCTTACATGGATTAAAAAAATTACTGGACAAATTAATGAAAAAATATCAAGGAGTATTTAATGTATCAAATGTATCAAAAATATATTTGGTTAAGTAAATTTTTGAATGAATGCTGGAGGTTGGGAGACCATATTGTGGACATATCATGAAACACTTGCCATTATCTCACCGAGTTCCGTACATATTCACTATTAACTATTGTCAGCAACAGGATATTGGCTTAAATGAACCTATGGTCTGACCAAGTGTGCTCATTTTTTATGTACTTTACCCATAAAACTGTACAGATCAAGGCAGGGACCAACACAATACAAAGAAGAGGCATTTACAGGGATAAAGATAACATTCTACACTACTTTAAGCAGGATAAAGTACTACCAAAAAAAATAAAGCCTCATGCCATACAGCATATCAACCATAAACAGATGTGAGAAAGGAATGTACTCTGTAGAGAGGATATTCCATAAGGAATCTTCTACATACTGCTCAGAAGCATCTGGTACAAGTAACACTTGCTTACTAGTGAAACCGAACACTAGGCTGCAAAAGAAGGACAATTAATAAATTCTGAGGTTAATCATCTCACAGGCAATTGATGGTTACTAGTTTAATGCCTCACATTCTTAGCTAGAGATCCTGGCAAAGGATGAGAGGTTCTTTCCCATACATGCTGAAGGTAGTGGGGTGTTAACAAGAGCTTTCTGTAAGAACAGGATCAGAACTGACTTGCATCCAAAAGATGCAGTGGTGTTTTACCTAATAAAATTAACACCCACAGAAACCTCAAAGTGATTTGATAAATTATGCAGTCATCAAAAACACAGTGAAACCAACATTCACAATCCAAGTGAAAAAGCCTCAGGCACAGCAGTGGAACAAAAGATCACAACAAACAATTCTGCAGGAAATTCTGACCGTGAAAAATATTGTTCTTGCTTTACTTTGATTTCATCCCTTTGTTAACAAAGTCAGGAGCATTTGTCTAGAATCTGTATCTGTCTTCATGGTGATTAATACTTGGTATAATCACACACAGACCTACTACTATAAATATAAATGTATAACTTATTGCAACTATTTGTTAATTGTAAGCTTTTAGGTAAGATGATCCTGTAATCAGGAGATCTTTTTGGAACATCTGCTTGGATTGTATTTATCAGCTAATCATTTTAAAGGATGCCTTTTTAATTTTACTTTCAGGAAAACTTTTTTAAAGTACATTAAATCAGCTTCTAAGTCAGGAGACTACCTGATTCTATAGAAGGAGATGTTTCATATTGATCCCTACACTTCCAAAATTTAAAAGTAGTTAACATTGTATTGCACTGGTGTATTGATCTTGACGAAGAGACCATTGTACATCGAGGAGTTACTGACCCACACAGCAGTTAACCTGAGTAGGGCCAGACCCATGCTGCACTGCACTGTGCTCCATGTACCGCTTGGCCTTCAGGCTATGGCACACAATTCCCTTGGCCGCAGCACACACCTAGCTAACATACGGCAGCAGGGGAGCTTGCGGGCAGCTCCAACTTGGTACTGGTGACTAGACCACCTGCATATCCTTGCCTTTGTCTAGGAATGCAGAAAGAAGTTCTCATGTGAACATCCCATTTGACAGTGGAAATGATTAACAGAGTTGTTTCCTTTTAAGAAAAGCCTGTAATAGCTTGAATGACCAAAATGGGGGAATCTCTTCTATGGACAGGGTCTGCCTAGCATACTGTGCACAGACTGGAGGCCCATTCACTGCTACACCACCTGGGATTCCCACCACTTAAAGGGATGAAGGGATTGAGAGCAGCCCTGCAGAGAAGGACTTGGGGGTACCGGTGAGCAAAAAGCTGGACATAAGCCAACAATGTGTGCTCACAGCCCAGAAAGCCAGCCGTGCCCTGGGCTGCATCAAAAGCAGGGTGGGCAGCAGGGCGAGGGAGGTGATTCTGCCCCTCTACTCCGCTCTGGTGAGACCCCACCTGCAGTGCTGTGTCCAGCTCTGGAGCCCCCAACATGGAAGGACATGGACCTATTGCAGTGGGTCCAGAGGAGGGCCATGAAGATGCTCAGGGGGCTGGAGCACCTCTTCTATGAAGACAGACCGAGAGAGTTGGGGTTGTTCAGCCTGGAGAAGAGAAGGCTGCAGGGAGACCTTATTGCAGCCTTCCAGTACTTGAAGGGGGACTATAGGAAAGATGGGGACTATCTCTTTAGCAAGGCCTGTTGTGACAGGACAAGGGGTAATGGTTTTAAACTAAAGTAGGGTAGGTTTAGACTGGATATAAGGAAGACATTTTTTACTATGAGGGTGGTGAGACACTGGCCCAGGCTGCCCAGAGAGGTGGTCGATGACCCATCCCTGGAAACATTCCAGGTCAGGTTGGACGGGGCTCTGAGGAACCTGCTCTAGTTGGGGATGTCCCTGCTCACTGCAGGGGGGTTGGACTAGATGGGCTCTAAAGGTCCCTTCCAATCTAAACCATTCTATGATTCTATGATGATCCACACTATTCTTTCCTTACATCAACAGCTCTGACAAATAGCATTTTAAATGACACCTCACAGAGTCTGAGGCATGGACCAGCACCTTCTGTGCAAAACAACTGGAATACTGAGGAAGTTTTTAACAAAGATCTTAACCTACAGCACATTGCATTAAACCCAGGATGTACTAACTGCCTTAATTAGCTTAGGGCTTTCAGGTCACCAATTTGACAACAATCTTATTTTGAACAATCTTATTTGGAACAATCTTATTTTGAACTAAATTTATTTTCAATGTACTTGTGATTAATTTGCCTAGGCTTATGTTGATGCTGTACTGTGATTATTTTCACCGTTGTTAACTCTGAGTCATCTTAAAGTGCTGTGAGTATGGACTGAAACATAGCTGAATTCCGCTACTTGTACCACACCGTGTCCCTTTTCTTCAAACACAGGAAGAAGGATTTATAAAAATCTGAAATGAAGGACGATGTATCAGAGAGGTGCTGTTGTGGCTGCTGAGTTATAAAATACTGCAAATACAGTTTCAGGGTGGGGTATTTTTTTTTTTCCTCCTAACAAAAACACTGTATGAACGATGTAATTCCACAGTTCTCAGTTCTGAATCTCTGAAATTACATGGAGTGTGAACCAAAATAATTAATTTGAAAATGTTTTATGAACAGGAAAAGGTCAAAGAGATACAACAATGATTCTTCATTATGCAGTGATTGCTTATTTTGGGTTCTTGCTCAGGTCTGAAGCTAGATGGAGGAAATAGAGCAAGGTTTTTGCTCTTCTTCCTTGCGTGTAGCTTTGAATACTGAAAATGCTATTATGCATTACTGTGGTCCTGTTAACTGCAAAGGCAGAGTCATGGGACAACTGTGAGCAGTAAAGTGATGTGGCCTAATTAAATGACAGTATCCAAAGTGGTAGCAAATATTTATAGGGCAGCCTAAGCTCAATAACAAATGGTGAAAAACTGTCAAGAAAAGTATGTTGCAGGAAGAATTCAAGGGCCTGTAACAGTTACTTGAAAACTGGTACAATGTAGAGCTATCTATTTTCATTTTTGAAGCAAATTGTACAAATCCATTTTTACATGGAATAAAAATTCCATATAATTTAGATGTTATTGAAAGGCAACAGGTGAAATATTCCACTAAACAGTATTAATGCTGCTGAGAAAGGCACTCATAAAACCTCATTAGAATTCATGTTTCAGCCTGGGCACCAAATTCTTGAAGGGTTCCTTCAGTTTGGACCAGCTTCAGAAACAGCTATTAAGTAGCCCAGAGGAATGTAAAGTTTCTTTTATTTTAGGACCCCAAGAGGGCAAAGCATAGGAAATTTGGCAAAATAACAGCTGAGAAAAGGAATTATTGGTCTTTACAAATACCTTGGAGATTTAAAAAAAAAAAACCACACAGTGAGAAAAGAGCTTTGAAAGTTAAAGGATAATTTGGCATGGGGAGAAAAGGTTATAGAAGTTAAAAGATTTCTAGCCATCTGAGGAATGAGAGGATCATATTAATCATCTCTGTAACAGGGTAGTAAAGGTGAGATTCTCTCTTTTTTTACTAAGTTTGACACTGGTCTATCAATGACTGTAGTTGTCTTCACCACAGAGGTACTGGAAGGACTGCTTTGGTTCGTCTTTTTTTTTTTTTTTTTAAATTGTATATGCTCATTATCTTCTATAATTGTAATGCGAAATATAAAATACACCTATAACTGACGAGTGTCATTCACAGAATCACAGAATGGTAGGGGATGGAAGGGATGTATGGAGATCATCTCGTCCAACCCCCCTGCGTGAGCAGCACACCCAGAGCAGGGGGCACAGGACTGCGTACAGGTGGGATGTGAATGTCTCCAGGGAAGGAGACTCCACAGCCTCTCTGGGCAGCCTGGGCCACTGCTCTGGCACCCGCACAGGAAAGAAGTTTTTCCTCATATTCAGGTGGAACTTCCTATGTTCCAACTTGTGCCTGTTGCCCCTTGTCCTGTCGCTGAGCGCCACTGAAAAGAGTCCAGTCCTAACCTCCTGACACACACCCTTCAGATACTAATAAACGTTGATAAGATCCCCACCTCAGCCTTCTCTTCTCCAGGCTCAACAAACCCAGGTCTCTCAGCCTTTCCTCATAAGAAAGATGCTCCAGTCCCCTGATCATCTTTGTGGCTCTTTCAGATGCATACAAGATGCCACAGGGAATAAATACCAGGGGTCAGGGGGCTCATGAGTAGCAACTGTGTGCAAGCTCTGAGCTAGGACACACAGAAATAATTTGAGTGAATCCAGTAAAAAAGGTTACAATCACTTGAATGATGTCACATTGCCCAGGAGCTATGAGGGTGCACACAAATTATGAGCACTAATGACTCATGGCTACTTTTTCCTAACACTAATTTGTTCATGTTTCTAGTCTGGAGTCACTGTAATAACACAGAAAAAGGAAAATTTTAGGACAGAAATATTTCAGTGAGACTGGATTCCCTATTCTAAAAAGAGCAAGAGATTATGACCCTTACTCACCTTTGGCTTTGATACTACATCATTTTCTGCAATAGATCAGTGACTAGTTACTGTTTTGAAATTTAATTTCTAATTGATAAAAATCTTGAAAGGAAACATTCTCCAATGCTCTTGAAAAGAGAGATGCACTGGAAGAGTATCTGTCAAGATCAGAAATGGGGACTCAAGACATTTTACCTAGCTTTTTCACCAATCAGCTCACAACTGTATAGATAGAGAACAGAAATTCTTTGTCTTGGTATCTGGAATTCAGAGAGATGTGTGACAGAAAACGCTAACAGATTGTTGCTGCTTCATAGATATTAGAAAAGCAAGCATTGTATATGAAGATCAAAAGTGAGGGGAAGAGAGTGTGTGAGGGTGTGGAAGACAGTGACTATACCATGCTACTCTGTGCCTAAAAGACAGTCGCAAAGACTAGGAACACAATGCTTTAGATTTGATACTTGCATGCTGACATTTCACTATATGGTTCTGTTGGCACCGTCTGGCCCTAAAAGAACCAACCTTACGTAGTAAAGAGGGCTGCATGTGACAAGTTGCTTGGTGTATTCATTTGCTAAGCTACTACGCAGTTGCCTTAGCCAGGAAAATAAGTGTGTTTACCAATTTATGTAGATCCTGGTTTGGGATTTTTGGTGGGTTTTTTTGAGCTATCTGATGCTTTAAAAATCCAATGGAAATAAAATAGACCTTATAGCTCTAACCTTTGCAATTGATGATGATATGTATTTCCTTTAAATGCTAAAATAAAAAATCACCTTGAGACTGCAGGTATGCAGAGGCCAAAACTCGGACTATCCAAGGGTATTTACATGGAAAACCATTTGACACCAATGCTCCAAAGAAATGGCCAGTGTTGGAGGGGAGAGATAGGAAGAATAACGGTATAGCAAAAGCACAGACTCTGTAACATAGAGATTAGGGTGGAAAACAGATAATTTCAAAGACAGAGAAGAAAAGTCAGTAACCTTACAAAGCATGGTGCTGAGACCTAGCAGCTGTCCAAAACAGGAAGCCCGCTCAGCAGAACTCTATGCCAATGCAACAAGCCTGTGTTTCCACATCTAAGCTGACTCACCTGAAACAACCTGAGTTGTTTTTGGGTAATTTACCCAAGGAATTCAAGAATGGACTATACTATGCATCTAAAAATGTTGCGCTCACAGCTTAAAGGAGCTATGAATATATATATATGTATTTATACATATATATATTCATATATACTATACCTCTAAAATGTTGCATTCATAGCTTAAAGGAGATGTACATATACATCTGTGATATAAGTACACATACATTTGTGTGTTTCTAAGTGTATATAAACAGAGATGTTGGTATGTATGAAGATAATCCACACATACAATTAAGACTGGATCTATGTCTCCATTGCTTCAGAAATTGAGAAGAAAAGGAAAACTGGACAAGTAGATCTAAAAATGTCACAAGTGCTTTTATAGGTGACCTTCTTAGGTGTCAGGGGTTCTGTGGATGGATTAAACTGTGGCAAAGTTTAATGTACTGCTGCATAAATAACCTACCTGATTGGCAATCAGCCGTGCTAGGACATCCATCCTTGATCCTGACTCTGAAATCATTTTTGCTGCATTAATTACATCAGATGTGTTCTTCAGTGGTCCTCTACCCCTTCAAATGAAACAAAGAACCCTATTACATTATTCAAAAAGTGAGAATAAATCATATCCATGCAAATTAGCCACAGAAGAACTCAATTGAATAAAACAACTAATCCATACAGAAGCAACATTAATTAAATCCCCACCCCTCCAAATGTTTTGGTTTCATGTCCCACAAATTTGTATTGCTTGGCATCAACTGGACGCAGAAGTCCCAGAAAATTATTACACATTTTTTTCATGCTGGAAGCACAACCCATGCCAAATCCTGACGATACTGATTTTATGAGAGTACTTGTGCTGTTTGCTTTTCCTGTGGTTATATGAAGTTTATGTTTCCTTCCAGAAACTTTCTAGTAAACACATTCAAAGAAATTTCGGCACAGTGATGTATTCCGAGACTCATTATAGATATCTGGTCAGAAAAGCTAGGCGTTTATTTATTTAATTGGTGTACACAAGCAAGAATGGAAATTTATGAACAGGCCTGCAATTAAAACTAACAAAATATTACTCAAAATACAGATATGCCATATCTCAGAGTACTTTCCAATAATTTAATAAATTATTCAAAGAAAAATTTTCGGGTTAGGAAAACTATAAAGTTCTTGTGAACAGTTTGTCAAGAAGCAAAACCTCTTTTTTTTTTGTACAAATGCCCCCCACCCAACCCCCCAAATCTTCTTTAATTACATGAGAATTTTTCTAGAATCTAAGAAGTAAAATGTGACTACTTAGGATAGGTAATATTGACAACCATTATCTTCACATTTTGTCATGCTTCAGCTTATTCAATGCTGAAATATTTCAGCTAAACTAAAATCAACACTTAATTATATACTTCGCACATGTATAAAGTGAGTGACCCTGCTAAATTCAACTTTGTATTTAACATCTTTGACAAGAATACTTTTAGTTTTATTATATAAGCACGTAATTCCTGAAGGCCTCATATCAATTTTCAAGTTCTGCAATGGACAAAGGAAGTAGAAAACATGGGAAAAATTGACTGTACTTCTTTGTTCAAATGAGAAGACTTTTCCTTTAGGTTAATATGGTTTCATGTACAAAGATGGCAAATCACTCCAGTAAAAAAACTCATTTAGCCTAAAATTATTATCATATGTAGTTATACAAATATTTCAATCAGTAAAAAGACAATGATGACAACACAATGTGGCAGATAATGTTTAATCTCTTCTTTTGATTAATTATATTGCTTAGCAAAGATCTATTTGTTGATCCCTGGGGAAAAAGCATACTTTACAAATTACAGTTCCTTATTCTCAACTTTTGAAGCCCACATTTGGAACAACCTAGAATTAGATATTTTACATGTTATTTTTCTACAGAAAGGTAGCTTCTTGTTATAGAAAACCTATTTAGGAAATTTATCAGACTTTATAGAAGAATAATAGCGTATGTATTTAAGGAATGAATTTGCAAATGCAATCCCATGTGTCCAGGATTAAGTACTTCAAACTTCACCATACCCTTCATTAGCCTTTCCTGGTATTTTCCCTTCATTGCACAACTAAATTCTTATGACTGAATACTGAACCTTCCCACCATTTCAGCCCACTTAATAGCTTTTCATTACTATTTCCATTGTGGCAAGTTCCAAAGCTATGTCAGTTGTTCATATCACGTCTTTTAGGTCCTGTACAAACTATAAGTAGTCCAGTACTCTCCTGGAAAGTTACAACCCAGTCTACCAGTCAAACAACAGAAAAGGTGAACATAATCCAGAATGCAAGAAGTGAGGAAAGGAGAAATGGCATAACAGCACAAGTAATTTCTGCTTACGTAATTCTTGTGAATATCAGCCAGCAGCTTTTTTTGACATCTGAAAATGTGATGGCTGAGTATTTTGAAGGTGAAGCTGTTCAATTAAACTAGCAACTTTCTTGTACCTGTGCAAGTCCCTCAGAGGATCTGGCTAACAAGAATGAAGCAATTGCATCCAAGAAAGATATTTCAAACAAATGAATAGAAAGTATTTCTTTCCACCACAAATGCGGCCACCATGAGAGCCATTAGAGGAACACTCAGCAATGAGAACTCCAAGACTTCTGCTCCACTTGCCACCTAATTTCATCAATGGTTCAAGTTCTTCCGTACTATATTCTCTAAGAAATGTGGGGCAGGATGCTTATGAGCTATAAACCATAGCTCATATAAAACCATCTTGAAATAAATGCTCAGAAATAGTGTTTAAGAATGACTTGGGCTTGTATTAAAAAGTGTTGAAAAAACAGCATGTCGAATTAGACATACGAAGAGGGCTCCTTTTCTAAACAGCCAAGAACTATCTGTGCTCCTTTTTTTACCTTCATTTAAAATCCAGACCCTTTTCAATAAACTACAGGTTTAATTGCCCTGGGGTATGGCATAATGAGCCATTAGTCCCAATTTATGATGTTTGGCAATTCTATTCACTAAATTCTTTTAAAAGAATACTTGGGAGAGTTACACCAAATCTGCTGAATCACCAGCCAAATGGATGAAACAGACAGAAAAAAACAGGATGAAATTTCTATGGGGACAACTGCAAACTCTAAATTTGGACATAAATAATCAACTGCCTAGAAAGAGAGAGATACAGCTGATATAGCAGGTTTCAAAAAAGATACAGGAGTTATTGCAGTGGTTCAGTCTGATGATATTTTATTTTAAATCTAATAAAGTAGTTTTATGTTGTTTGGTGAGTGACTACCAGTTTCAATGCATGTTGCCTTCTAATGTTATTGTTACAGCTGTGCATTTTGTGAATTCCCAGTTTTCCTGATTTAGCATCAATCAGCAGATTCGTAACACCACTAGCTCAGATTAACTGGAGACTGGATGTGGATTTAACCCTCCAGACTGAAAGGAAGTGAAACTCCCAGTTCCTGGGTAAATACCTAATCTAATCCATCTATCGCTAGAATATACTACTCTCCTAGCAATATTTTTAAACAAATCTTTTATTGCAATTTTGCCTTTTTTTTTTTTTGTTTTAATCGTAAGGAATGACTGGAATTATACTTACTTACAGATCCCAGTTGAAAAGGGGAACCTAAAACCCCCAGAAGGAGGGATGTAACGTCATGTTTAACATTTCTGTAGTTCACTTTGTTTGCCCCTTCCAGCTCAATGTGCACAGTTTTAGATTCAATTTGTGAAGGGCTTGGTGTTCAAGAATGGAAAATGATGCTTTTTAGAATCAAGGCTATAAACAAAAAAAACAACCCTTTTTACACCTGGCTGCATGTCTCTATCAGTTATACCTAGACAAACAGGAGGCAGCAGAGTTCCTCAAGAAAGTCAGCTAGGGAGAACATAATTGTAGATTGTACAGATGGATCCCAGAGCTGACCTCTGCCATTTTGTTACAGCTGTGGACACAGGAGCAAGAAAGAATCTAGTTTCACTTACTTTCTATCCCAGTACAAGTTTACAGGTTGGGAAAATAGGAAAAAAAAAATCTTAATGCCAACAAAACTGTTAGCATGACTGACTAAAGGCCAAACCCACACTCAACATTTACAGATGCAATGGCTGAAGCAGTTCCACTTGTTAGAAAATAAATGTAATATAAATAAAAGCGTAGCCAGATGAGAAAAGGACAGTGTGAAGAAAAGCTAAAAGGTGTGAGGTAAATGACTGTAAACTCCGTATTAAGTAGCATTTTGTAGCTATGAATACCTTTTCTGAGTAAAGGAATTTAAGAGTTACAAAAACACCTGGATTAAATGGACCCAGGAATGGGTCAGTGAAGTTCCAGGCAATGTGAACACAGCACATATTTTACTATTTTAGAATTCTGGAAATGAAAATTAGTTTAAGACAGAAGTTTCTCTTCCCTCTTCTTCTTTGCCTTCCTGCACTGGCAATATATCAGGTCTGCATCTTCCTCACAGATGAGTAAGGCAGAGGAGGTCCAACAGCATAGGCTTTTTTACAGCATGAGTTGGGTGATATATATGAAACAAATATACTTTGTAAATTAGTATTATATGGGCTGATCCAGCTAAGACTAGTTTTTATTGAATTGGTACCCTTGAGTGTGCAGAAGTCAGCCACAGACCCTGTTGGGAGTTCTGAGTGCTGCCCTTCAAACTCTTTTGGTACAAATGTCGACAGAGCAATCGACCTCATTTGTCTATCAGTTCCAAATGGTGTCTGCTGAGAGCAAATAAATCCTACCAATTCATAATCAAACAAACAAGTTGGAAGCATGCAGAATATAACAGAGATGAGTAACAGCCAACATGATTTTTTAAGGATAAATATTGTCAGACCAATGTAAAATAAGTTTTCATGGCTTCTAGAAAGATTAGAAGCTGTAAATACCATGTATCTTAGGATAGGCTTCTGAAACCATCTCCTCTTGTATTTTCATAAATTACCTAAACAATATGTGGTCTAGACAAAATAATTGTAAGGGAGATGCAAAACTCTTGGAAGAGCATACTCCAAGAGAGACTAGATATCAATGGGCTGCTGTCACAATAGAGGGAAAAATAGAAGAGGGAACTTGCTTTTGCTGGGATCTGCCTTGTTTTCTGCTCTTCTCAGTTCTTTATGACTTTAATGAAGCAAAAAAAGAGAATGCTTAATGAACTTAAACTTGATACTGATATGGAAGGGGAAGGAAATAGGCTGGGAGGCCAGACTTGGAATTAAGCATTATCTTAAGAAAAGTATGGAAGAAAAAGTAGCTGCAATTAAAAAAAGGATATGCGCACTCAGGTAGGAAAATGCAACACAGAGATACAAGTGGAGAGACAGTCCCTACACAACAGGGCAGTAGCAATCTAGAGTTTCAGTGAATCACAAATCCATCAGGAATCAGTACCAGCATGCTGCAGTAGAAAAGGCAATGGGAAAATGCTAAACACACAGAAGTAACACTTCTGCTCTTTTTTACAGTAACTAGGTCTCTCTAGGAGAATTCATGGAAAGACATAAGACTTAATTTAGAAAAGAGAAGACTGAGTGCCAGTGGAACGGATTAGGTTTTGGGTTTCCTTCCTAAAGCTTTAGCTTATTATGGTGGAATAAGCAGTAAGGCTCTGTGAAAAATCTTGATGTGGGAATTCCTCTTCAACTGCAATCACTGAGTTATGTGGCACAACAGCCATATGGCAGTTATATGGCACTTACGCAGTCATATGGTTACATGGTCTATCAACAGCAACCTCTTATCTAACCTCATGCATGTCTTAGCTCAAGGTATCTATTCTGTCAAAGCAGCCACCTTCTGTTCCAGGGAACAGTAGGAAGTGACACAGAATTTCTGGATGAACCTGCAATAATTAGCCCAACGAAATCTACAGCACCGGCTTTGAAGAAACCAAAGAAGAGGGTAAAATACTAAACACAGAACCTGTTCAAAAGTCCAGACTCTTCCTTTGAGTTAAATTGGCAGGCGGCCAACTACACTTCCTCTTCTCCCAGACCTTTACAGAATGATAATGCAACTGTGGCTAAAGAAATATTGAAAATGAAGGCCAGTGTAATAATCCACAGTAGTTAAATCCTTTACACCAGTGTGGTAGTTAAATGGGAATTGGAAAGTTCTGTTATTTACAGCGATTTTATTTACCTCAATAAAAGTTTATATCGGCCCTATGATTTCTTTCTTTTTCTGCTCTGGGGCAGATTCTACTATCTAGATATTCATTGTTGATCTCATGTTGGTAATTTTCTTATCTAGGTCATCCTCCTCTTCCCAAATCCCTTGTTCTTTCACCAGCTTTACATAATTAATAAAGCTATTATTTAGAAGGGTTTGCTCTAAAAGGAACCCAGTAATTTATTTCTTTTCATTGCTCTTACTTCCTGTATTCTGCCACCCAAGACCAAAATAGAGCAATAAACATTTTTTTCAGCACTTAGCAGACAATACAGAAGCCAAGTTTTCAAAGGCCTTTAGTGTCTAGCAATTTCAATTCTGAGAGCCATGTCCAAAATTCTCTGAATTTCACTAAAATCATGATCACTTGTGTGGTCTCTGAAGAAAATCACATTTCACAAAACATCATGAAGACTCTGTGGTATATCTGTAGTTCATCTTTGGTGCCATGCCTATACAACAGCAATTCTCATTCGTGGGCCACCACTGCCCCTCAGGCACTGTGATGCAGAACAGGATGGCCTTGCCCCTCGTTCACGCCCAGCTGCTTTCAAGTGGCATGGTCCCTGGCTACCAGTCTGCAAAAGCCCTTAGGTCCATCCTTGACAGTGTCTGTCCCTGACCTCTTCATACTTTTCCCAAAGCAGGCCACTTCTGACCCTGTAAAATACAATGTGATCACATAACAATGAACAACATGCCCTTCTTTTGTATTAGTGTTTGAACAAACTATTTGATAATATTAAAACAGAGAAGAGACCTTTTATTAATGATCCACTGTGTTTTCTTCCTCTCTCTGCTTTGATTAATGAAGTAGAAATACAGCTATTTAAACATGAAAAGGACAAACCACTCTTGTTTCTAAGCTCACATATCCTATGTTGTCAGCTGTATAAACTTTGTTAGAAAAATCCAGGCACTAAAAACTTGGCTGCAGGGTCAAAGGTGAACGTGACAGTACTGCAAAATAACTGTCACTAAAAGTGCTATTCCTGGTCTCCAATTTTAAAAAGCATATAGCTTAACACTGAGGAATTTTTGCTTCTGAATATATAGCAGAGTGCTATATATTGCACCCATATAGCTTCCCATATAGCAGAGTGCTGCTCCATCATCCTAATCATGACACTTNTGAAGCAAAAAAAGAGAATGCTTAATGAACTTAAACTTGATACTGATATGGAAGGGGAAGGAAATAGGCTGGGAGGCCAGACTTGGAATTAAGCATTATCTTAAGAAAAATATGGAAGAAAAAGTAGCTGCAATTAAAAAAAGGATATGCGCACTCAGGTAGGAAAATGAAACACAGAGATACAAGTGGAGAGTCAGTCCCTACACAACAGGGCAGTAGCAATCTAGAGTTTCAGTGAATCACAAATCCATCAGGAATCAGTACCATTTGCCTTTTATATTCTCCCAAATTACAAATCCCTGAATATTAGAACAAATTTGACTCAGGAAGGTATTNAGTATTTCTTGAATAGATACTGAACATTATGTAACTCATTAGAGAAAGATGCTTCATAATTTGGAACGACATCTTAAAATAGTATGGAAGAGAAGAGAGAACGCGAGGCAGAAATAAAGTGGAAACAGAAAAGAAGGTATGTCAGGAGAGGAGCTGGGAGGTGGAAGAGCAG
>VZTV01057556.1:0-36259 GCA_013400875.1 Anhinga rufa | reverse complement strand
CACCACCTTGCCGACCAGCACCACTAACCTTACCACTATTACTCCCACAACCGTAACGTGCTGCAGCGAAACTTCTTCTACCCCTGTATCAACAACATGTTTCTGTAAAATTCATGATGAAGTTTTTTCACCTGGTTAGTTTATCTGGTTTCATCAGTCTGTATTTCTCATCTTTAATACTTAGTGTTTATTTTTATCATTTTTTTCTGTATTTTCATTTTACTATATTCCTAAGTTCTACTTGGAAATTTTGTACTGCCTTTTTTAATATTCATCCTTGGTTTTAATCTTTTTTTTTTCCCTTCTGTGTTTTTTTTTTTTTCACTTTAGGTGAGGTGATTTACCAGAGAAAGGATAGTGATGGTTGTGTTTTTTCTGCCGTCTGTGGTCCAACATGTAAAATTGAACGACACATTTTATCTTGTTATAATACTACTCCTCTAAGCACTACTGCCCCTATATTGTCTACCTTAACGACATCAGTACCTCCACCTACCACTTCTAGTCATGGTTGTGTTTCTTCTACTTACCCTCCCCTACAGGTAGGTCGTTTCTGTTTTATGTCATGATTGTTGAAATAACATCAATGTCAGGTTGATAACAGAAGGGAACAGTTTGCAGTCTAAGCCTTATGTGGGCACATTGCCAGAGTAAGTTTTGCTAGCGATGGGCAATATACATGACATAATATTTTTATGTGCCTTCTTTATAATTTTTTTCATACTGAGAAAGCAAGCTCCAATAATCTTTTCTAATTACTTTTGTGCTAGTAAAACATGTTCCGATGCATTTCATTGCATAAATAACAAACCTTCTTACTGAAATTATAGAGGAAGTTTTCTTGTGTATTTTGTTTCTTCACTAAGTAGAAAAATTTAAGGTACTGTGAGAAGTTGTATCTGTTTCTGTTCTCCTGCCCTCTTAACTGTACTTCTGTGCACATTCTGTTGGTTTGGGGATTTTTTTCTTTTTTTTTTGATAGTGATAGTCTATGCTGATAGTGAAGTACATCATACATAGCTAGTATAAAGGACATCACTTCTCTTAATCTAAGGACTATCCCCCCAAACCTCAGAAAGCTCCTCATGCAAAAAAAAAATAGCTGGAATTAAGGTTCCCACCTCCTTTTAGCATAGAAAAAAATTGAGTAGAATATCGACAACCTTGTACTATCAGTGAAGATTTTCACTTTTAGTGTTTGGTACAGATTTGGAAAATCAAACAGTTTCTGATCCTCCATATCATGGTCAGAATTATGAATACCTGTGGTTAACATTAGAAATCATTAGTACCACAAATTGAAGAGAAGCTACACATATTAATTTCCTTTCCAACACCACAATTACTGGAAACAATATGCCATTAAACTAAACATATGAGTAAAGTTCATATCTGTTCATCATCTTTCAAACTCCCGTGACAGCAATTTTTGTTCATTTTGCAGCCTGGACAAAGATACAAATTATCCAACTGTACAGAACTCATCTGTAAGGGAGACAACAAGGTAGAAGTAATTCCAACACACTGCCCACCTCTAAAGGAAATTACGTGTGCGAACAGATATCCAGCAGTACTGGTACCTGATGACAACGGCTGCTGTTACAAATATGAGTGTCAATGTAAGCACCAGTAGATTAAGGAATAAACTTTTTGAAAAAAGCAAAACTTTGAACAGAGTTTATAGGCATTTTGTTTTCTTAGGGTTTCTCTATAAATTGTAGCATATTCACTTCAGTTTCTAAATTCTTTCTTCCACATTAATTTTCATGTTAATCTTCTAAATATTTTCTCTCTACCAGGTGTGTGCAGTGGATGGGGTGATCCTCATTATATTACTTTTGATGGAATCTACTATACTTTCCTTGAAAACTGCACTTATGTCCTGGTGAAACAGATTGTACCTAAATATGACAACTTCCGTGTTTACATTGAGAATTATTATTGCAATGCAGAAGATGGACTTTCCTGCCCTAAATCCATTACTATTTACTACAAATCTGCAGAAGTGTTGCTGACCCGTGAACTCATGAATGGTGTGATGACCAATGTGGTAAAATACACATTTTTTATTTATCTATTTTTGCAAAAAAGAAATTAGTTCTATAGGCCTTACTAATTCTTGTTTGAAATACAGTCTGTTAGTATATCATATCACAGAGGTGATGAGGGCAGAGGATATCATTAGGAAAAAAACGATTACAGCAGTCTCTAAGAACAAAATGTCAGAAACAGCTTCGCACTATACAGATATGAATATATTATGCGCATGTAATGTGTATATATAAATAACACTACAAAACAGACGAACTGATAGAAGACAGAAAGAATGCTTATACTGGTGCTTGATTCATGTTTCATGAATTGTGCATTGTGCCATTCAATTATGTAAACAAACACATTATGAAGAAACATGAATGCAAATCACCAGCACGATTCTTCTTTCGTGGTGAAGATGGGTATGTATCCCTTATCAGCTGGATGACTAGGGACTGCTTCCTCTTCACAGGGAACTTCAGGCACCAAGCAGAGCCAGGGCATGATTCCTCCTCCACTTCCCTGCTGGGAAGAGAGGTATAGATAAAGAAAAGGGGTGACTGGGGTTGTCACTTCATGATCCTATAGTGCTGGCAAGCCAGTGAAAATTAAGTCAGTCCTACTGTTACACTGGGGAATTTATTAGTTGATTAGAGAACACAGAGGTGGGAGGAAAAGTTTGTCTCCATATGCACTCTCCCCCTACAGAGCCATGTCAAGTTCTCCTTACCTACAGTCAGAAAGACATGCTGAAGTAATTAGTCCCAGTGATTCCCTGTGAAAGAAAACAATAACTGAAAGTTTTAACTCTTACTTTATCCCAATTCAATGAGAAGAAAGTTGCAGAATAATTCCTGACAAAAAGTTTTTATGTAAATATGTCCACCTACATTAGCTCATATAAAATAGTCTGCAAATAGAAGAGCTTAGATTAATGAATAAATATTATCGCTACATAAAAGTGGCACCAGGGACATTTGACTGCATTTTGAATTCAGACAACTCTTCCAATGCCAAGCAGCATGTAGTATAGGGACAGCGTGATTTTGCAGCAAAGTTATTACATAATAATGGAAGGAATATTTCTATAGTTAAAGAAAACTACCACTGATTTTCATATGAAAAATCTTTACAATAAACAAAATTATGAGGGATACAAAGAAAATACTTGGATTTAGAATGCTGTGCACTAGCACACAATCTGCACAAACATGGTACATGGAGGCCTCAGATTATTATCACACTGTAGCACTATAGCAATACAAGCTGAGATATTAATGCATATATATGCTGTTACTGCAATGCCAGTGGGCATTGGATGTGATGCATAACAATATGGAGTTATACATAATTATGAAGATGAGAGAATACATTATTTAAAACAATCAGGCAGAAGCAGTGCTTATTCTGAAATGGTTTTTTTTAACCATGCTTTCAGATGCGCTTCAACCAAAAGATTGTCAAACCAGGCTTCAAAAAAGATGGAATTTCCTTCTCCATGCTTGGCATCAATATGATTGTTGAAATACCAGAGATTGGGGCAACCATCACCTTTAGTGGGCTGATTTTCTCCGTGAAACTTCCATACAGCAAATTTGGCAACAACACCGAAGGACAGTGTGGTAAGACAGATACACTAATTGGAGGTGGGACTTTTTCCCCACCCTACCGTGGTTATTCTCACCTGTCCTGGCTATGGTCTCATGATTGACAGAAATTTTTAACAGCAGTAAAATGGAAATGAAAACAGTTCTGCTCTTCAAGTTCTGTAGGATCAAAAGCTCAGTATTTCAGCAACCTGGGTTTTTTTCCTTTGGGGCTGGGGTCTTAGGTTTGTTTGTTCATATAACTGTAAAGAAAGCACTCCCTATGAAGCAAAGCACCTTATGACCACAACATGTCTAAACATGATATCGGCACAATAATGTATTGTGCATCTTGATGTGGCTTATGAGACTTACATAGCTTGTCTCTTCCAGGAACATGTACAAATGATAAATTAGATGAATGTCGCTTACCAAGTGGTAAGATCATTTCTTCCTGTCCTGAAATGGCTCATCACTGGATCGTTCCTAGCAAGTCATGCCACGGAGTACCAGGAACATCAGTTACACCCACACCTCCACCAAAGCGTCCATGTGAATCACTTCCTCTCTGCAAACTTATCTGGAGCAAGTAAGAAAAAAATTAATGAATTCACTCTTTCTAGACAAAACTGCCTCAGTATCTTACAAGAAGAGTAAGAACTATAGCCCTAGCATGTGATAATAGCTGAAAATGTCAGCTCAATGACAGGATATATCCAGTAAAAGACCTTTGCAAAAGAAACTGCTCCTCTTTAATGACTTACACACCAAAGATAACAGAGCAAGAAGAGGTAAAGTCAGAAAATCAGGGATGCAGCAAGCACTAAAATCCATACTTCCTGGGTTGCAATCACACAGATTTATGTTATCTTTCTCCCTCCCTACCTTCCAGGGAATGCTCACTCACTCTTACTTACACTGTTAAGTAAAGACTGAACTCTTTATTTGAAGTGGGCCTTCAGTACAAACCATAAAGAGCCTGGTTACCAACCAGGTTAACAGAGCAGACAAACATCTCAGCCAAAAAGTGTCCTTCGTTCCTTGTACATTTTATGTAAAACATGGAGTTCCAAAAACACAAAGGCTTGTTTTTGGCAGTATTTCCTACACTTGTATGAGCTCTGACAAAAGCCTTTTTTCAGCTGGGTCACTTATAAAGGCCCTCTCTTACACATGCTGCTTCAATGTCTAATAAATTCTGAGCTATTGTATGTGAAATTTTTCTATCTCTTGACTACCTTTATCATCCCTTTTCCCTCAATCTGATGCAGTTGCCTTTTTAATGAAATTTCTGGTGTCACACTGATGAAAAGTTGTGTATACATACACAAACACTATGACCTTTAGACTCTTTAGAAAAAAAATGGAGCTTCAAATTTCCTAACCTTTCATTTCCTGAATCTATGTCCCAGATTATTGGCCATTCTTAGGGTTTTTTTGGTGTAATATATTCCTTGCTGAAGCAGACAGCCACATGTCATTAACATACTAGATTTTACATAATGGCTAATTAATAAAAGCGGTTTGGTTTCTTTTCTGTCTGCAGAATTTTTGCAGAATGCCATGCTGTGATACCACCAGAACCGTTTTACAAAGGCTGTGTTTTTGATGGGTGTCGCATAGCAAATAAATCCATGCAGTGTTCCAGTTTGGAGATGTACGCTACAGAGTGTGCTGCTAGAGGTATCTGCATTGACTGGAGAGGAAAGACCAACAATGCATGTCGTAAGTATTGCAGAACTCAAAAATGCATGTCAGAAATGTTAGTAATTAGTGTTTTATTCAATAAACACATCTTACATCTAATAGTTGACTACTGTCTACAAAAATACAGAGACATCCTTAATCACAGAAGCTGCAGATGAAGGCAAAGTTGTAGTCACTTTTGCTGCAAAAATGCATCTACTGTCATTTTTGATCTTTTTTTCTTTTTCCATACAGCATACAACTGTCCAGCAAACACAGAATACAAGGCATGTGGGCCCATTAATCCTGCTACCTGTGACCCACGGTATGGAAAGACAAAAAACCCCACCCCAAAACAACTGCTTATCTTTTTCATTTTTTCTGGTTTTACCTATCTACTTTCCTTAGAAACTGGAGTTACTTCAGAATGAAATTTCTTGTGAATTTGGATAATTTATTAAAGATTTATAAATATCAATCAGCTATATGAATATGTACTTCCTGTTGCACTTCAGAAAATGTAAATTCTTTTGTCTCCCTTGTATCTGACATGGTGATCTTCTACATATGCTGCTCTCTCTCCTGCTTCACTGCAAAAACAGTGTACTCAAATACATATGTTTCTCCCACTCTAGCTCTGTTGAGCTTTCTGGCTATGGATTTACTGAAGGATGTTTCTGTCCTGAAGGAAAGACACTCATGAGTGAAGAAAACAACACCTGTGTCTCTGAATGCTGTAAGTAATCTGTAGCTAGTTTGGGGAATAAATGGAGATCAGGATTGATAGTCAGGAGGCCTGTGTTCTACTGCTGTCTTCTATATGGTCAGATCATGGGTAAATCAGCCTCTTTAAACTCCTTTAGCCTCCCCATCCACAAATCGAATAATAATATTACCTTTTTTCCATCTTCCTTCCTTACATGAGACCTACCAAGATGGTAGAAATCTACATTTCAGAAGAACTAGTCTGCATTTTCTTTTTCTTGTTAGTTTTATCTTCACAGTATTTCTATTTGAAACTGCACAAATTTACTCCTTTATGTCACTTTTCAGTGGTGTAAATATCCTTTTTTTTTTTCTCTCCAGCTTGTAGGGAACCAAATGGAGTATCCAGATGGGTGAGTATCACAATCAATGTGGTTTATCAAGCACAGACAAGTTAAGCAAGAGAATATTTAGTGTTTCACAAAAACAAAATTTTGCTAAGGTTGGGAGAGGCTTCAGGCTTTTTCAAATGTTTGTTCCCCTCTAGTCTTAAAGATAATTATGAGTGCCAGAGCAGAAACCACATTACTGCCTAAGAAATTTAACAGTAAGTGATGGGATATTCTTTCAATAACCTTCACCTCATGNGGAGTATCCAGATGGGTGAGTATCACAATCAATGTGGTTTATCAAGCACAGACAAGTTAAGCAAGAGAATATTTAGTGTTTCACAAAAACAAAATTTTGCTAAGGTTGGGTATTTCCACAAATTTGGCTTGCTAAAGTTACTGGGGATGAGGGGACAGATGGATAACAAAGTTTACCTGTTGCTGGTAATGTTGACAGTCTGCATTCTTAGTTCCTCAGCTGCATACAAATTATAGAAATTTCTCTCTGTAACCTAACGTGCAAATGTGCATGTAGTATAATAATTTCTTATTAAAAAATGCATGCCAAGCTCAATCACTTCTCCTTTAGACCTCTTGTATCCCTCATACTAATGCTACTAATAAATAGAAAGTGATAGCTGTGTGAACACGCTCAGAACCTTCAGTGGCCTCCAGTATCTTCCCCTAATTAGCTTCAGTTTGAGGGCATCTTATAAAATCTAAAAATACTAGAAATATGAAAAGGCTGATGTAACCGGGTATTGCTGTATCCATGAATAAGTCAACTAGAAACAAATAGAATTATTTTTATTTGACTTTATATATAATATTTTTTTTCTGTTTTTGTTTTGTTTTGTTTTGTTTTGTTTTTCTTTGTTATATAGCCAGGAGAAAAATGGTCAAAAGATTGCCAGGAATGTGTCTGTGACAAAAATACTCTTCAAGTGTACTGTACAAAACACAAATGTTCTCTGACACAGCCTGTAGTTTGTGATGAACCAGGTTACATGCCTGTTCAGGTACAGGAAACAGAAGATCCATGCTGTACCAGGACTGAGTGCTGTAAGTACTGTCTTAGTTCTTTATCATGGGGTATATACTATATTCATTTTGGGGAACTACAGCAATAATTTCTCTTTTTTTTAATACACTGCATTGATTTCATAATGGTTTTCTCCCTCATTCCACTTCTTGGGACCTTCTTGCAGAGCATTTACGAGATGCCTGAAGAGAACAAATTTAAAGATGAAAAGATTTTACATAGTTAGACACAGGAAAGTAACTGGAAATGTCTTATAATTTAACACTGAAAACTTTTAATGCTGCCACCACCTGAAACAATATTAAAAAACTATTCAAAGCATTTTGTGTTTCAAACACCAGTATAACAAAAATTATCTTAATTTAAAAAAATAAGTCTTGAACATTTAAAAATTGCTCAAGAAAGCTCCTGAACCCCTGAGAGTCATCAGATTTCCCAATTGGTACAAATTTCTCTTTGGAAGTATCTTTTTCCAGCAACCACCACTCTATTCTTCTCAAACAATGCTTTGTTTTACAAAGGTGATGGAAAAGTCTATTCACTTTAAAAATAGCTGGGCAAATATACTGAATTAGGCATTAAACTAGCTTGTGTAAACAACACCATATTTGCCCCATGGAAAAGCTTCTGAAGTTCATGCAAAGCAAAATTACTTTAATTTAAAAATTCTGAGTTCATTATTTTCTATATTCTCTTACATCAAACAGACTGCAACACTAGCCTCTGCCCTGACAACATAAACCAGTGCTTAAAGGGACAGGAAGTAGTCCCAGAAATCCAGCCTGGAAAATGCTGTCCTACCTTTAAATGCAGTAAGTACTACGTACTTTCCTTGTGTGTTATTCACAGCTATACTTTTCTAAGTTTATGAATACAAAAACCTTAAAAGAGACAGATGGAAATTATTTGTGTTATCATATAGGGCCAACAAAGCAGCAGTTTTTTCACATACTTCTGCTTCTTAAAATTTACACCTCTATGACACCATCTTTCTTCCTTCTTTACAGAACCTGGCTGTGTAGTCAATGAAATTTACTATGCAGTAAGTACACAGAGTAACTCACTATAAAAATACACCTTCACATAGGTTCACAAGGCAATGTTTTTGAGACTCCTATCATAGACCATATTTTGCAGAAAGGCCTGAGATAAAACATTATTACTTGTTTAATCAAGGTCAGCATATCAACACCCTCCCTACAAGCAAAAGCATTTTCACCTCTCCTTTCTGAATTAGCAGAATTTAATTCCAAAATGGATATTACCAACAACAGAAACTCTGCTAAAAATAAAACAAGCAAAATTGTGTTTAAGGATAGTTTAGCCCATATATAGTTCAGCTTTGTATTGCCTGTGACGTACATACACAAAGTAACTTGCTTTTACTGACTAATAATGACTTTTTTTCCTGACTTCCCCTAGCCTGGAGCTGTCATTCCATCAGGCCCCTGTGAAGAATGCACCTGCTCTGAATCCCCTTACTCAAGCCTTCACCATGCTACTGTCAAGTGCGAGCCTGTTATCTGTGACACGTACTGCCCAGCTGTGAGTGCTATTTTGCTGTCAGTAATCCCTACCCCACTCAGTTCAAATATCCACCAGTTAAGGTCAGTGTCCTGACTCAATATAATTTCCTCTCTATTTCTTTCAAAACAGGGTTATAAGTATACAAAAGAACCTGGACAATGCTGCGGCACGTGCAAGGCGTTTGCTTGTATAGTGACTGTGGGAGACATTACACACGTGGTCCAAGTAACTATCCCTGTTTTAGTTCACTTTCGGCAAACTCTTCTAGTCTTTTCACTCTTCCCTCTCCTTGACTTTGCCACATTTATTTGCTGCACCTTTTCTCATGTTAGACAAATGCTTATTCAGGCAGGGAATGGACTGTCTCACACAGTTTGAACAATCCCTTGAGCCATGAAGCTCCAGTTCTGACTAAGACTTCTAGAAGCAACTGTGGCACTGAACAATGGCTTTCAGAAATCAACATGGAAAAATACATAGGTGAAAGCAATGGGCCCTTATTTGCCTTCTGCTCTGAAAATATAGCACCCATTTTGTTCAAAGGATAATTTTATCTGTGGAGGCAGTTTTCTGCTCCAAACAGCCAGTCTCGAGTTAGCTGAGAGCTTTAGGACAGGATGAGTCAATGAAGCCAGCAGAAATTCTGCCACGAAACCAAACGGACATATTCATAAATTCTGATGACAAAACCATTGAAAGACAAATTAATCTTTCCAAATGAGTCCACATACTTTTCCTATTCACACAAAAAGCATGTCCATATCCATATAAAAATACAGTCTCTTCACTTTAATGAAAAAGACTTACAGCAGTATGGTAATAAAAGTAACCGTCAGCTGAAATTTAAGGAAATTTTTCAGAATAATCAAACCACAATAGGCAGCAATGATAAGACACCGATGGAGGTTTTTTTGTTTGTCTCATTATGTAAGAATATTTTTATTCACTTTAATTTTATCTACTTTCAGGTTGGAGAATTCTGGAACCCACCTGGTCATAACTGTACAACTTACACATGTGAAAAATATGATGACCAGTTCATTCAAGTCATCTTACAGAAAGACTGTCCTCTCTTCAACCCTGATGAATGTAATCCAGTAAGTACTCTTCTACCAGTTCTCATGTTTGAAAATGTTGCAGTGGCTGACACCAGTGATAGAAGGATCATGGTGTCCAAGGAAAATACCTAGCAGAAGCATCACACAGGATGTAGCCCTCATTTTATCCCCTCTGAATCTGGTCACCATTAAATTTCATTTCAGAAAAGCAAATCAAAATGAATGTTATTGAAAAATAATGGGACATTTATTCCTAAATTATTTAAGATTATAAAATCTTTTTTAGAATTCACTTATTGAGAGCAAAGTTGAAGGAAAATAAGCTACTTCAGCTCACAACATTCAACATAATACAGCTCAGGGTAGATTAGAACCAGCCCTACACATCTGGGGAGTCTGTTATTTCATTAACTACACACACAGAATACACATACAGAATTATATAGATTGGAAAGACCTTTAAGATCATCGAGTCCAACTGTAAACCTAACACTACCAGTTCACCACTAAACCATGTCCCTAAGCACTACATCTACTCATCTTTTAAATACCTCCAGGGATGGTGACTCAACCACTTCCCTGGGCAGTCTGTTCCAATGTCTGACAACCCTTTCAGTGAAGTAATATTTCCTAATATCCGATCTAAACCTCCCCTGGTGCAGCTTGAGGCCATTTCCTCTCATCCTGTCACTTGTTACTTGGGAGAAGAGACCGGCACCCACCTCACTGCAACCTCCTTTCACCTCACTGCAACCTCCTTTTAGGTGGTCATAGAGAGCGATAAGGTCTCCCCTCAGCCTCCTCTTCTCCAGGCTAAACAACCCCAGCTCCCTCAGCTGCTCCTCATAAGACTTGTTCTCCAGACCCTTCACCAGCTTCATTGCTCTTTGGATGCGCTCCAGCAGCTCAATATCTTTCTTGTACTGAGGGGCCCAAATCTGAACACAGTATTCAAGGTGTGGCCTCACCAGTGCCAAGTACAGGGGCACCATCCCTGCCCTGCTCCTGCTGGCCACACTATTCCTGACACAAGCCAGGATGCTGTTGGCCGCCTTGGCCACCTGGGCACACTGCTGGCTCATGTTCAGCCAGCTGTCAGCCAGCATCCCCAGGTTGTGTTACCAATTGTGTTACCCTGTTTGACATCTGTCAGAAAGTCACCTGTACTGACTTTCGTCATTCAAAATATCCCACATGTGCTACAAGCTTTATTTCTGAAATTTTACTACTGAACTCTGATGACAGCAAAGCAGTTCCAGTCTCCCTCCACATCAGCTTTCAAAGAACTCTTATTAATATTGAATTGAATTAGTTATATGCCCTTAATATTTAGCCTTGCTTGAAATTAGATTCCATGTCAATACAAAGAACTTTCTGGTGCCAGAGAAACTTAGAAAGCAGGGAAAGTCTTTGCTTTAGTATGCAGATATGAAACCTGAGTCATCTTTTTCTGTTTTCCCACTCAAGGATGACATCAAGCTATCTGACGATGGCTGCTGTAAAGTGTGCCAAAACCCCCAGAAGAGTAAGTAATGATAATTTGTGCCTTATTAGGTATATTAGTCCATCTTGCATGGCAGATGCATAGACAGAAAAGGTGAACAGGCAAGTTTGGGACCACTGCCTCACACTGGGGTGAGAAAGGAAACAGATGGAAAAAGTAAGGAACAGAACATTTCCAGCACGCACTTCAGGGCTTTGGAAAACATGGATATGGAGAACTTTCCCACTCCCTACTGTTAAACGTTAGCCTTTTTGTGGGAGGGAGAAGACTATGACTATTATCCAACTTCCATAGATCCAGCTTCTCTTTAAGTAAGAAAGTGAAGCCAGTCCTGGGAGGTGGGTGTGCATTGAGCAGTTACCTCAGTACTGCTCTTTATTTCTGCATCCTGCACGAAAGTTGTGTAAGCAAAAGCGAGTTTTTCATTCATTGATAACACAAGCAGCAGGAGTCATCATTCGGCCCTTGGCAATTAAAAGAGAAATGCACTGTGACCTAATCTCCTATTTCAGCTCCATCCATCTCAGTTTTCTACTAGAAACTATCATACACAGGTATCTATTTATAGGCACATATATTTTAACCTATTTTCCCTTGGTTTGTGACACTCCTAGGTTGTACGAAGCACAATACTACTACTGTCATCAAGTATCATGGATGTGAATCTCCTGCACCTGTCGAGATGACATACTGTGAAGGCAGCTGTGATGCTTATTCACGGTACGTGGTATAAAAGATAATTGTGGTTTCATCTTCTACTCTTTACACTAGTTCCAATACGTCCAACATCCACCCAGTCATCAGCTGTTTCCATTGTGCTAACTAGAATTTTTAACAGACATGATGTTGTACCAGCTTAATTACCTCAAGATTCACAATGTTTTAACAGCCTGTTCAGTGTCATAGTGAATAGACCTGAGTGTTGATTTTGCCCATGTAAAAATGAAGTTATTTGTTTCTCACTGTTCTCTCATTTTGGACTGGCTTAATATGTGAACTGGATTAATTAGTTTACTTTTTCTGTGCCTTAATGAAGAGCTAGATCCATCCATTTTTACAATGAGGAGCAACTTATATTTCACCACAGTGCTGTAAGAATGGTAATATCGAGCAATGGTCCCAAATGCAAACACACTTCTGGTTATATTTAGTAACGGGCAGGAGGGGCAGTGGTATTTCTCACATAATTTCTGAATCTTTCTCTTTTGTTGGTTTTGCAATCAGATATTCTCCAGAGGCAAACACGATGGAACATAAATGCTCGTGTTGTCAGGAAATCAAAACCAGCCAAAGAAAGGTGACTCTGACATGCAGTGACGGAACCTACCTTGATCACTCATACACCTATGTGGAGAAATGTAGCTGTGTGGGCACTGAGTGCATTCCCCAAGTCAGCACCCAACAGGCAACAAACCAGCAAAAGACCTCTCAGGAACAAGTGAATGTCTAAAATTAGAACTAGAGAGAAGTCATCAAACAAGGTTTGAACATAAGACTAAAAAAAACCTTTGAAAAAATACGAAAGTGTCAAAAGCAGCTCAAATTTTGGATGAACAGGTGATATTTTCTACATACAAACCCAATATGACTGCCTGCATTATTTCAGTTTTCATTACCAATATATCGCCCATTGTTTTTCATGTCTTTTCTTTTACACCTTGAAAGTTACAGTATAAGGTCATTTTGACATTTTCTGTTTGTTTGTCTTCTGAGAAGTGCTGTGCCATAAGGCTGAGAGCTGGATTTACACTTACACAAAGTCTATTGTGAGAACAACATCTGTTTCTCGCTTGAAGCTTGCCTGTCATGGCGTAATACAGATACTTGACAATATCTAATATTTCCATTGATGTAGACTGACCTTTTTTATAACATTTTCATTCCAGTTCATTGAGACAAATCAAAAGCTAAAGTCCAGAAAACAAACAAACAAAACCCAAGGAAAACTGTACTTCTGCTTCTTTATTTTTCTTTTTGCACTAAGGAAAACTTAGACTGCAGAAAGCCATACCTTCTCAAAACTATAAACTTCAATATTTTGAGCAATTTATGATGGGCATATTTCCCTATATATTCTCATGAGAAAAAGAAGAAATCCTATAATGAGAAGCTGCTGCACCCTACTCTTTGTTTACATAACACCATCAGCATAGTAACTGTATGAAAATATGGACTTTTTTTTTTGTTGTTTGTGGTTAACTGTTTACAGAAGTAGTATATATATATATATTTTTGCCAACAAGGGCATATGAAGGATTTTTTTAAACAAAAGTTAATACTAATACTAATAATAATAAAATAAAATGTAAATTCCTTCCTAGGAAGCTTTTAAAAGTTGAACCATTGCTATTTATTTTATTTTTGGAAAAATGATTTATTGGGTCATTTCTTTCAGAATTATGTTATGTCGTGTCTTAGTCATGTTATCTGGGTGTGGTATATTTTCTTCTTCTATTTTGTTTTGGAATATTGTTTTATTTTTGTTCCTTACGAAAAAAAAGTAATGATGATTAATAAATTTTAAGCATTTTACAGTGTGTCTCCTTTGACTTTTCACTGAATTCCTCACATGAGAGTTGCTGGCGCCATAAAATATTTGCTTCCCATCCTACTACAGCCATTTCTCATTAGCTCCAGGTCAAATATCGATCTAGACTGTGGTACCTAACCCCCACAGAGCTTTGATACTGCTTCGAATGAAAGGCATTCAAAAGCAAAGTGTTCCAAGCACATCACTTCAGATACTATGAATTAGTGAGCTTCCAGTAAGCAAGCACATCTTTGAGTCTGTACATATTTTGTAGCTCTGGAAGTTCTTTACCCGACAGACAGAAACTATCCAAAGTATTCCAAACCAATTAGTCTCATATTTTAGAGCCCACTACAACATACATAAATCTCAAACCTGAAATTACACTGTTGTAAATCTACAAGTTTTGACAGGTTACTAGACTTTGAACCAGCCACTGCAGATCTGACTGTAGATTGTGTAATGTCAAACAACGTTTTACACAATTTACAAATGACTGTTCTAGGATCAGTAGGGGGAACAGTAAAAAATTAAAGCCTACAGTTTGGACAGTTCAGTAGAGGGAGTAACAGGGTAACAATAGGCTTTCTGCAGGTGCCCTGCAACAGCTTAGGCTGCTTTCTCACCCATTTTTTTCTTTCACAAAACAATAACAACCCATATACTCCCCCACTCAGAGGTGAGGATCACTAGTAACATCATACTTCCTGCTGGCAAAAATCCCTACCACCTCCCAGCTTCCTGTTGACAAATTGTTACTTCACTGTCTGCTTTTTGCAGTCCTTAGGCTCTTCTGCTTTCCAGTGAGGCCCCTGGTGGCATGCTGCTCTGTTCCCTCCTTACCACCTAACTCAGCAGGCTTCCTAACTTAACAGAATTAAACCAGAGTTTTATAATAGAACAGGAGACTACTTCTATTTGAACATTATAAATGTAATAATCAAACAATTATAAATGCACAGAAAGTACATTTTTGCAAATGATGCGGTGCTCGTGACTATCACATTTTCTTCTGCTCCTTACTGTTTCAAAAATTACGTTCCTTCTTGAGTCTCAGATTTCTTTTGGCATTTGTTATAACTCATATTTGTTAACTATAATTTGGTTATAAGGAACCAGCGAATGTTTACAGTGTTACAATAACTGTTGTTACCAACAATTATTCACATAGTGAAAATCTTTTAAACAGACAAACTTACTCTGTCTGCTAACTCCTCTCTTGCTTTTACAGCCACGCATACAAATAAAATCCCACTTTTGCCTCCCTCTGTTTTAAGGAAGCAAAGGCTGTCCAGACAATCAAAAATGGAGCCATTAAACATGAGCAATTGTAGACATCTCATGCACTAAGATTCATCAAATGCTGTAGACAACTGCAAGAGTCTTGCAGCCAATCCTGAAACCAAATCATTGCTTCTGCACTTGTACCAGTGTAACCGCAAGGATATCCCCATAGCTGTTACTGTTCTCCACTGACTTCAAAAAAATAAATGCCAGAAATATTTGAGGGGAGCCTGATCCAAGGCAAATTTGGCCTAAGTTTTGGAGAATATCAGATGTGGCCTCTGCAGTTGTTCCCTCACTCAGCAAGGAGCCTGTCAAAACGTCTCATTCCACTTTAGCTGATGTCTAGGAATGTTTGGGGCCAAAACTGAGCTTTATTGCATTGCTCAATGTCACACCCACTGAGGTACATCACTGCCGGCTGCAACACAGACACAATATGAGAATTGGCAGACAAAATATGATGGTGACATAGAATCTGTGGAAAAGGCATAATAAACACCATCATGGAATAACCTCCTGCCACAGCAGAACTAACTTTCTTATTTACATTAGTTTGTGGTTGTTCTGTATTCTGGAGAATAAGATTATTCTACCTGATGCCGTTCTATCAATTGCTCTGCTGTTAATGCTTTCATGCTTTATGACCTCATTCTAATGGAAATTCAGGTCCATTATTCAGATATCTGCTATTTTACAGGAAATGAGCATTATAATTACACTAAATTTGTGTTGACTGAAGATAATGCAAAACAATACTGAAACACATACCTCATGGCAAGGTGTAGTTGCATGGAATTCATAATGGTGAAGTTGTCACAGTACACTTGATCTAACAGACATGTAAAAAACCTTTACCTTCAGCAAGGAAGCTATGGGATCAACATAATCCATCCCTCAGTTATCCTAGACAGGATTTTAATGACCAGTATTTCAACAAACAGTCTTTCTATCTCAGTTGGGATTCCATCAGAAGTAATTTTTCAACCTCAACTATTCTCAGATTTCCAATATACTCTGGACTTTTATAAAAATGCCACGGTTTAACCCCAGCCAGTAACTGAGCACCATACAGCCATGCACTCACTCCCCCCTCTGGTGGGATGGGGGGCAGAATTGGAAGAGTAAAAGTGAGAAAACTTGTGGGTTGAGATAAGAAGTTTAATAATTGAAATATAACAACAACAACAACAACAACAATAATAATAATAGCAGCAAGTGAGGCATGATGCAATTGCTCACCACCTGCTGACCAATGCCCAGTCAGTCCCTGAGCAGTGGCCCCCCAGCCAGCTTTCCCCTAGTTTATATATTGAGCATGATGTCATATGGCATGGAATACCCCTTTGGCCAGTTTAAGTCAGCTGTCCTGGCTGTGTGCTTTCCCAGCTTCTAGTGCATTTCCAGCCTTCTCAGTTGGTAACGCATGAGAAGCTGAAAAGTAAGGACTTCTTAGCAACAACTAAAACATCAGTGTGTTATCAACGTTATTCTCATACTAAATCCAAAACACAGCACTATATCTGCTACTAGGAAGAAAATTAAATCTATCCCAGCCAAAGCCAGGACAAAAAGAAAGAAAAAGTTTGTTAGTAACTCTAAATGTATATTATATTTTTACAGATTCTGTATTTATTTATAAGCATGCATGTATGTGTGTAAAGACCAGCTAAGGTATATATAAGACAAACTCACCAACAATCCTACCTCCCATTTATCTTTTATCTTCAGTCTGAAATGGTTAGGCCCAGAGGCTTTGCACACACAGCCTGTTAATTCAGAGTAATTACTAACCAGAAGTAACAGAGTAGCCTGCAATTTCATTTCAACCTAGCAAGCTGGAGGTCCTGAAGAAAAGGCATCTCTGAAGCAAGCTTTCCAGCAGAATATATTTAGCAGAAAATTCACAAAATACAGCTTTTTTACATAAACAAAGAATAGGTCCTTACCATGTTAGCTTGTTATAGATTTATTAGATCTGCTCTTAAATTCTTTCCTGAAGAATTCCTCTATGTCACTATCTTTGCAAGAAGAACAGTGGCTTGAGGGAAAAGGAGGAATGCCACGAAAAAGCGTATGAACTTCAGTCAGCCATCAGACCACATGGATTCACATGTGGCTTTCCACCAGTGCAAGAACTCACCCATGAAAGGAAGCTCTTCCATAGCAGCAGGCAGCCAAAGTGTCAGATGTATCTATGTAAAACCAGCAGTCACTGCTGAATCACATCCTGGAAAAGAGAGGAGACTTCTGTGGAATCACCAAAAAAGCCAGGTAGCAGAGGGAACACAGTAAAAAAGCACACCTCATGGGAATACTTGATCTTACAGATTGCCTTTATATGTTAAATGCAGGGATTTATTTGTGCAAAAATCTGGGCCAAACCTTTGTTTATACTTAAACTCCTTCAAGTTCTCCTATGACACAACTGCACTATAAAATTGATTTAAAACATCAGCCACCTGTTTAGCCCAGGGAAGACTTCAGCTGATTAAAAGACTACATGATCTACTCTAATTCTCCCCTTCTCAGCTCTCCAGGCTCAGAGTATGCCACAGGGACAGGGCAAATAATAGCTCAGGTCTGCCTAATTCCTGCAAACCTCACAAAGCTCATGAGCTCTTGACCTCAGGGTCAAAGAAGCCATTCTTGCACTCCCAAAGCAGAAATTCACACAGAACAGCAATCCTAAACCACAAGGCCATCAAAGCTAGCCTGTGCTCCAAGAGACACAGAAAAACCTGTCAGCATTACACTGACGTAAGTATAGTGAATATGATATTAGCAGTATCTCAATTTACCTCACAGGAAAATACAAATATGTGCTGTGACTAATCTCTGAGACGTCCAGGAAAGTAAGAAAATGGCTTGGAGACTCTTTTTAAAAGTTCTTCCGCCTCAGCTGAAAAAATTACTGAACACCACAAATGCCTCAGTAAGCACACCTCACTACCCGACTGAGGAAGCACATCTGAGCAACGCACAAGGGTTAGAAATAAATAAATAGCAAAAGTTACCAGAGAGAAACAGAGACTTTCTCCTGCGTTGGTTCACTCATTCTGGTATGGTCACACTGGTGTTATTCCATGATTTTTCTAGCACACATGACAGCAGCAACAGGCCTTCGAATGCTGGGAATCAAACACATAGCAGAGCATGAGGATTACGGTCATTCTTGCGTTTATGGTAGCAATGATAAAGAAGGGGCCATCTTTCTAAAGGCAGGTTTATTTTTTCAAGTTGTCAATTCACTTTAAGCGATTTGAGATTCATCTGATCTGCTGATGTGGCCAAACTAAGCATTCAGAAACTGCCCTTAATAAAGCTTCCTTGAAGTAAATTGCTTCAAACCTGGCAACTGTATTTTTTAAAAGCTTCTATCAAAAGTAGCATTAAAGCAAAGCATTACAAGTAATTTCTCACACATAATTTAGTCACAAATGTCATTAAATAATAAAGAATTAAACCACACTGTGACCCACACAGGTCTTTGAAAACTCCTTTTACAAGGGCTCATGCTTTTAGCTGGGATAGAGTTTTCTTCACTATAGCTCATATAGTGCTGTGTTTTGGACTTAGTATGAGAATAATACTGATAACACACTGATGTTCTAGTTGTTGCTGGGTAGTGCTTGTACTAGCCAAGGACTTTTCCAGCCTCCCATGCTCTGCCGGGTGCACAAGAAGGTGGGAGGTGAAGGGGCACAGCCAAGGCAGCTGATCCAAACTGACTGAAGGGATATTCCATATCATATGATGTCATGCCCAGTATATTAACTGGGGGCAGGTGGCTGGGGGAAGCAGTGATCATGGCTCGGGGACCAACAGCGTCGGTTGGCAGGTGGCAAGCGGTTGCAGCACTTGTTGTTTGGGTTTTTTCCATCCTGCCAAATGTTTTACCTCTCTCTCTCTCTCTTATTATTTTCCTTTTCATTATGCTATTAATATTGTTATTACTGTTTTATTTTAATTATTAAACTGTTCTCATCTCAACCCATGAGTTTTCTTGCTGTGGCCCTTCTGATTCTCTCCCCCATCCCACAGGGGTGGGGGAGTGAGCGAGCGGCTGCGTAGTGCTGAGTTGCTGACTGGGCTAAACCATGACAACAGTACAGGATGGAACAAATTTATTTGAATGTGCCACAACCTATTCTTCCATGAGATAACAGCATTTCAGGAGGGAGGAAAAAGAACAACCACCCACTGCCTTTAGAGAGCTTTTCCCACTCAAAACACCACCGCGGCTGTCAGCATAGGAGCTGTGAGGGGCCGGGCGGAAGATGATTGTGTTCTTCCCAGGGCCTAACCCAAAACTCACCAAGCTCCAGGAATGTCCTCCTGAGAAATATTGAGAAACACAACAGAGAGAGGACCCCCTTTCCCAGGTGGCCTTCAGGTACGTCATCTTAAACCTACAGGGCCACCACAGGATGTGGGGCGCCAGCAGCAGGAAACATCTTGCTCCTGGATAGCTGGCAGCTGGGCAGCTAAGGTGGCCAGCCAGAGGCTGGCCACGCTCCCTAGCTGTCACTGAGGCTGCGTAAAGCCTGGACGCGAGGCATTGCCTGCCTCCCAGAGAAAGCGCAGCCCTTCACAGGGGCTGCCGGGCATAGTGTATCTCAGCACAGGCCCCCAGACGGAGGGGTGGCTGGCACCACCCTGTGCCCACACACACAGGGTGCCTGCAGCTCCAGGGACGGCAATTCACCATCATCACCGCTTCTTCAGGAGAAAGGCAGCGAGGTATGTACCTGCAGCGCGGTACTCCTACCTCTTTGGGAAACCTATTCTGAGAGGACGTGGCAAGTTTGCTGCAATTCTGCTCCTGGTACAGCAACCAAAACTGTGCCTGAAAGGCCTGGGACTTTTTTTTTCCCTTTCTTTTAATTGTTCCTTCCTTTTTTTTTTTTTTTTGACGGGAATTTGGGACAGAACAACTCCATCACCTCACGCAAGCAAGCACCACAAACAAAATCACAGGCTTTCCACCCCAAAATGACTTAGTGGAGCACAAGCTAATCCGCCTCACAAAAGTAACCTGTTAACTCACACCCAAGATTACATGTAACGGGTGGAAAAGCGCTGGTGGCAAACTACCCCCAGCAGCCCTCAGGGCCCAGCAGGGCTGCCCTGGCCCTGCGCCAGCCCCAGGGCCAGCCTCCCTTGGTCCCTGCAGCCAGGGCATGGCAATGTGGCAAAGCATGCACCACGCAGTATTTATACAGGTGGTGTAAATACACAGGGTTTATACACAGGTGAACAAAGCAAGCTACCCCACCATTCTCCATAAAGTCTGGTTTTGTACAGTTTTGTTGAAAAGGAAAGAGTGAGAAAAATGTATCTAGCTGGTTTTTGAAAGTACATCCTTTTTCCAACTTCTTTGTTTTCATCAGCAAGTTTTGCTGGTTGATCCTGGTTGCCTGGTACAGCAAAGCTGCATAGGTACTGCATCTGTGTGCCTTAGCAAAGCCTCTGCCCGGTGCACATTTCTGCTGTGTTCACAGGGCCTTCGGGCAAGGCTGAGGATTCTGTTAGTTTAGACAATGGGCTGAATCAGGACAATATAGGAAAGGCTCAAAGCTGTACATATTCCTCTCTGTAAAGTGTTCTGGCACTGCTGAGAATCTGATGTGTCATACCAATGAACTCAGGTATCCTGACTGCAAAAGTAATGGCTGTCATGATCAAACAGGTCACTTACAAGGAAACAGTAGAATGTATATAAGGACAGCCTGTTTGCCACCTTACTAAGAGCAATTCTACCCTTGCTTATATTTCTTGAGGCTATGTCTGTCTTGTTATTTATTCTTTGTTTCATTCTTAATATCCATTGTACCATGCAGCTTAACGTATATTTCTACTGATTATTATATTGCATTTCTTCTGTTACATGATACAGGTTACTGACTGTTTCATTCTGTTTACCTCCATGTATATGCTTTCTTAAAGTTTTGAAATACATACTTTAAGCATTTTTTAAAATAATGTGTATTTATGCTTTAAATGAAATCCATAAGTTTATACTTTTCTGAGGAAACTATGTTATTAGTCTCCAGGAAATATAGCTAGCTGCTTTCACAATCACACAGACATTTTCACAGCTGTGCATTCGATATATTCACATAGCAGCAGTTGCACAGAAGATCATTGGACTATCTTGTCAAGCTTGAACTTCCGTACAATGCAATAGCAAACAGAGTGTTGTGCTTGAGGCAACAGGTCATTTTGTTTATTTCTCGCAAAAAGTTGTGAGTCATCTAGGATGTGACTCGGATATTTCAGCTGTGTTAGGCAATCTGCACTGATATATGTATGAATTCTCATGTTAAGAGTATTTTCTGAGGTTAGTGCACAAGGATCCCAAAGGGGAAAGGATCTACTGGGAAAGGATATACATGGAAAGTGCAGATTTGTTGTCTATTGTTGTTTGCTATTTCAACCAGACCTTTTCCTCTTATTTTCAGTAATCAATCTGGAGCTACTTGTACCATTACTTCTCTGAAGTCTATCCACCCTTCTCTCTCTCAAATGAAGGTCATAGGTAATAGAAAGCTTGTAGGTAGAGATAATGGTTTATTGGCTCAGCTGGCAGAATTAGAAAAATTAGGCAAGCTTTTTGGTACAGACGCCCTTCAGTCAGCTTCAAAAAAAGGTAACTAAATATTTTGCCATCAGAGAGTTATTGCTTAGATAAGTCTACCTAAGGAAGTGGTGAAATCCAGCCAAATCCTACTCTCCTAGCCCATTCAGCTGAAGCCAGGAGGACTGGATTTGCAGCAAAGAGAGGATTTGGCCCACAGTCAGCTTCAGGAAAACATTTACATCATTGAGACTTGAAGAAAAGTCCTGCATTATTTTAGCAATATGTTTAAAGGCTTGCTTTCTCTACGTACTTCTATTCCACTATAGACACGCTAAACAATTAGTACTCCTACTGTAATATATATATATTGCTAGATGTGAACAGGACTTGTAGGACTCGCTCCCACTAGCTGTATTGGTGCAACATTTTTTTACTTCAAGTAGAGCATACATGTCCCTACGCTGCATATAAGACACATACATATGCAACCACCATGTAGATAAATTCTAAACAAGCAGTCAGTATTTCACCTGTAAACACATCCAGCAAGGCTCCTGGGTCTTGAGGGATTGTTCCCAGCAGAAAGGATTGGTCCCTCTGATATTAACATTGGTGTGTTTGGGACAGTGGTAGTTGCTTGTTGTACTGAATCTGGTTTCGTGGTAGGTTGTTTCAGGGTACTCCACTTCTATCCATGCGTGTGACGCTATTAGTTGCTAGTAGCAGACAAAGTCCTCCTCCTAACTGGAAAAACTGCTTTGCCCTTGAGTTCTGCAAAGGTTGAGAGTAGTTGTCATTTTATCCTGATAATAAATCTCCTATTCATTTTGTCAAAGGCTTAGATATTTAACAGGCATCACACAAACTGAATCCATACAGAGCAAACAGTCAGACAGAGACTGCCATTGTGGATGAGTTATATTACCTTCAGCCTTGTGCCTAAAAATGTTCTTGAGGTGTGGTCTTGGCTCTACCCCAACACAATGCACGTGCTGACAGATCAGAGCCTTGTAAAATAATTGCTGGTAGGTGAAGTAAATCCTCATAAAAAATGTAATCTCTGATGAAAAGAACAATATAAGTAATCAAGACACTCTCTTTAGAAGCCATGTGAAGGTTACAGGAATGCAGAACAAGGACTGGGAGTTTGGTTGAAATATTTCTGTAAAAAACGTGCAACAGCATGAATAACATTCCTTTACAGGAGGGAATGAGTAGCAAGGAAAGGGCGATCCTACTCTGCTCTCTCTCCCTCTGTTTTTTTTTTTTCCCTTTTTTTCCCCCTCATTTTTTTCTAGTTTTCTGATTAAGAATATTTCCATTTTGGGACTGTGGGGTATTGGTTCTTAGCTGTCAGCTCAGCAACCTTCTGGAAAATTTATGAAACTAAACTCTTTAATAGCTGAGTTGGAACAACTGGAATTACTTATGCCTGTAAAGTCAGATTCCACTTAATACCCAATTCCATTCCACATACTTATTCAGAAAGGTAGTTTAAGAACACATGCATTTCAGAATAAACCAAACGTTTGCTTTGGCATTAGTGTTACCCTAACAGCTAAGAACCCCACTCATATGGACCAGGATTTTCCTGTGCTAGCCACTATAATATACTGTCGTCTGAATCAATTCTTTGAAATATGCACATACATGCTTTGCCAAACTAGATTAGAGTTTCATTTTGTTTACATATCTGCCTTGTCCTATTATAATTTATCTAAATATTTATTAAGCCATGGTGGTGCTTGTAGTAGAATGGCATAGAATTACTCTCTGCTGTACTGTACAAACATGAAATGTGAGAATTCTTAGAGATAAAAGGTAATATAAAGACACGGAAGACAGGAGAGAGAGAACAGTAATAGGCATCTAAGGTTACCTATGCTACTTATGAAGCTTAAAGGAAACAGACTACTGCTTGAAACTGGGATTTTGCTAGTTATTTCTGTAGTAGTGTAGCCCCTGCTCTGCTAGTTTTAGGACAGTAGTCCCAGTGTTCCTGAAGTGAACAGTAGCCATGAAACAGAGGAGAGGGATCAAAGCTGACTAGGGACAGAAACTTTTCTTAAATTCCAGCAAGCAACGTCATTTAAAGGAGACTCTGAGATACAAGGATGTCCATGCACCACCTCCAAGACAAATAAAATTCAGAAGCATGACGTCCTTTCCATGGCTTGCCCAGAACAGTACAGAAAGGAATTCTTTATACCAAGTTGTTTAACTCTTTCTGTCACAAAGGCCAGCCAGTATCTTTAGTTGTGTTTAATTTAGTTTACTTCCAGGATCTGGAGATACAAAATAGTTATATCATCCCATTCATTTTTTTCACTTGCTACTTACACACATTCTCAGCTTCATCACTCATTCATACATACCCACTTCCCTCTGACACCTCTCTGCATTCTGTGTCCTCACTTATTCTTTCTAGCTATTCTCCCTTTATAATCCCTGAGTCCAACTTTCTTCCTTTCCCCTCTCTCCCAGTCAATGCTCCACTTTCCATCTCCCTTTGGCTTCTGTAAGAGGAAGCTGTCACACTCGTAGTCCAGTAGCAGCAACAGCAAAGGGTAAAAAGAAAAGGGTCAGTGAAGAGGAAGCTCATCTGCTGGCAACAGATGAGCTGCAACAGAAAGTCAGGAAGAGAATGAAACTTGTCAGTCTTCAAGGTCTTTTAACTTCTATTTTAAGTTTGCTTCTTCTCCATACTGACTGCAGCCATGGTCCATATACCCTTTTAACTTAACAACAACAAAAACAACAACAAATCCATAGAGATAGTGAACTCAAGGCATCACATCAGGATCCCCTGAGCCCTATATTTGTGGAGTATAGGAGGGTATTCTTCAGAATTATCACTTTGTGCTTGCTCAGCTCTGTCCTTGACATGCTATGTTGGCCACTGCCACAGATAGGGTTTTGGGTTGGATGGACATTTCCTCTCATCTACTGTGGTCATTCTTATACTAAATGAACAGAGTGGAAGTAGTTCTCGTCTGGGTAAAATGAACACCAACTTACCTACTGCTCTGGTTTTACGTTAGTGTTGGAGGGAAAAAAAAACCCCAACATACTAGCAAAACAAACGTATATTTATCAAAAAGGTTTGAATCAGTTTCCCAGTATCTAGTTTACTTTTCTGCTGAAGTACTGAAAGATTAAGAGTTTGATTTGGCAACCATTAAATGCTTTACCAGACAATAGAAATACTGGGATCTCTCCAAGCTAAACGTAACACCCTAGGATGGCGTCAGCAGTCATATGAACAACTTGAATTCCAGTAAATTCTAATGAACAGTGTTTTGCTTTTCAAGTGTGGTTGTCAAGATATGCTTTTTAAATAGACAGAGGATGCCCCCAGATTCCCTTAGGCTGCAACATTTGCTTTGTTAAATGATATATCAAGCAATTTTTTCTCTTGCCACATTCTGAACAGCTGGATCATTCTGATAGAAATATTTCCACCTCCTCCTTCCAAAAATACTTGGCACAAGTAGATCAGAAGTCTGTAAAATGTCAACTAAATTATTAAAATCTTGACAAAGTGATAGGAATTGGAAAGACAGTCTTAGCATGGAAAATGTTGTATAATCACATCTGGCAGTGCTATAAGGGAAAGTTATAAGAAAAATTCAGGAACAAATCAAAACTAGAGTTAGTCATGTTCAAGCTAATGTATAACTGATGGTCCAAGATAATAATTCATGTCAGTAGATGTGCAGTCATTCAGCTTCCATGATTCTGCATTATACATTGCCTTGGCATAGGAAGCATTTTGCCAACGTAGTAAGCCAGCATGTGGAAGGATACAGTCATTACCAAAGTATACATTATTAAAGGATTAATAAAATTTGTATGACTTCCATAGAAGTCTCCTCACTGATTTCAGTGGCAGGTTAACAATGTTCTAGATAGATTAAATTCTTACCCAGCTGTGAAGAATAGAGGATGTCTAAGGTTAATCACAAAAATACAAGTGCAAATTCTTACGTTTTAGCAAATTAACATAATTTAAGAAAAATATGAATTTGCATATAACTTTGTCATCACTTTCATTATCTGGGTCTCTGGACCACAGGAAAAACATCCAAAGACAGTTCTTTTCCCAAGGTGCTATTCACTAAATCAATTCAGTCAATCTTTCTGCCCCATAGCCCACAGGAATAACTTTCCCACATAAACATTCAAGGGCCATTGAATAAAAAAGGTCTGAGAAAAAATATTTTTTAAATAAGTTTTGGTGTAGAACTGACTAAATTACTTACATAAATATACTTATATTCCTTTCTGAGCAAATATTAGCTAGAATAGTGACTAATGAGCAGGTACGCCCAAAAGAACAACCACCAGAGTTTCCTGACATTCTATTCTCTTATCTCTTCTCTTCTCTTTGATTTCAAAATATAAGATACCAAACATTTTGCTCCATTCAGAACATTTATATGGTTTGATCTACAAATATCCTAGCAAATAATTCTCGAGCCAGATGTCTTCTTGGGTACAGCTAAAGTCTGATGTACAGAATGAGCTCATTCAGTTCTTTCATGAGTAGTCAAACTGGAAATTCTTTCCCAAAGTCCTACTTGCCTTTGATCTTGATATGTACACGATGTTACTTCTGTTAGGAGCAAAGTAGCACAAAGTGGAAAAAACCCACTGGATTGTCCAGAATGTATATACAGCATACTCCATGGTCAAGACCACCTTAACCTTCACAATTAAGGTGTGTTTGATGTTAATCCAAGAATACATTTTATTACATACAAGAGTCCCAAGAAGTTGCCTCACAGTTGACATGATTATGTTCAAACTGAATACAATGGAAAAACTCCTTAGCTTGAAAGGGAGCAGAAGTCAATTTATCTCTCAAATGTATAAAATGTGCCTAGAAAGTCCTTGAGTTGGACAAGTTTGTGGCTTGAAACTTTAAATGTTACTTTAAAATTATTGTTTGAAATGTCACAGAACCACTGTACCAAACTCAGGGCTGCTGTGATACTGACCTGTGAACCACAAAGGATAGATGTACACATTGCATATGCCTCCACGTATGGAAGGACATGGCAGAGCAGATGTTTGGCTTCATCTGAGCATTACTCAGTGCAGTCAAAGTGGGAGGTGAAAGTTTGCTTCCATGAGTGGAACAAGGGAGGACTAGTTCCTTTGCTCAGATTAGGACAACTTGAAAGATACTTTAATTTGCCCCTAGTGCCAAGGTATAACAAAGTCATTGCAGGCCAAAGACCCCATTCGTACTGTCTGCACACCAAAGTCTGGAAAAAAGGGTTAGCATTTTTAATTAGCAATTTTCAATCATTAGGATTTTTTACTCCAGTAGCAACCGGTATCAAGTTCCTATCCTACTAGTATATAAACACAGAATTTGTTAGTTCCTTCTTGAGACATTTATAATAAAACTATTTTAGCCAGGCAAAAGATAGAAGGGAAATCAGACACCCAGAGGAATTTATCATGCTGGCATTCTGTAAGGAAATCATAAAATTGAAAATAAATCCAAGGACTCCTGACTCTAAGCAGACTGCCATAGCCACTTCTGCAAGAGACCATAGCCCCACCAGATTCCTGTTAACAATCACACCACTACTTTGATTCTGAATTAGAACCTATTTATTTTTATATCTTTTTAATAACTTTTCTACAATATATACCAAGATTCTTACTGTGAATTGTGTCCTATCCATGTTCATACTCAGACATAAGCAGAAATACCCAGCTTTTGTTTCCTTTGAATGAGTTGCAAGTTGTTTGAAATGGTTCAACTCCTTTACCTACCCCGTCAACAGATGGGTTAGGAGAGCTTGACAGGTTGTTTAAAACACTTCATCTTAGTCCTAAGCACTAGGTATATAAATTTAAGTATTATGCTCTATATAGACAATGAGCTACATTACCTCAGGACAGTATGGGTATGGGATACTCTAAGAGACATGTAATGAAAAGATCCATATCCTTCTTTTTTTATTATGATGGGAAATTTCAAGCACTTCTATAGGCAATGCTATTTAATAAGCTACTTTGATATTTACTCATGGCTAAGATGCTATCAAAAGAATAGAGTTAACAGGCTTGAGTAGTTACTTGAGCTACAATAAACTGCAATTGGGAATTGTTATCAGAACTGGAAGACATGTCTTTATGGAACACAACTGTACTGCTTCTCCAATTCCTTTCCTGATATCTTATCTTCTTTTATACTGCCCTGGCTTCAGCTGGGATAGAGTTAATTTTCTTCATAGTAGCTAGTATGGGGCTGTGTTTTGGATTTGTGCTGAAGCAGTGGTGATAATGCGGAGATGTTTTAGTCATTGCTCAGCAGCGCTTACGCTACTCAAGGACTGTTTCAGCTCCCCGTGCTGTGCCGGGGGCACGGGAAGCCGGGAGGGGACACAGCCGGGACAGCTGACCCAACTGACCCAAGGGATGTCCCACACCTTATGGCGTCATGCTCAGCTTGTAAAGCTGGGGGAAGAAGAAGGAAGGAGGGACGCTCAGAGCGATGGTGTTTGTCTTCCCAAGGAACCGTTATGGCATGATGGAGCCCTGCTTTCCTGGAGACAGCTGAACACCTGCCTGCCCATGGGGAGCAGTGAATGAATTCCTTGTTTGGCTTTGCTTGCGTGTGTGGCTCTTTCTTTCCCTATTAAACTGTCTTTATCTCAACCCATGAGTTGCCTCACTTTTACTATTCTGATTCTCTCCCCCATCCCACCAGTGGGGAGTGAGCGAGCGTCTGGGTGGGGCTTGGTTGCTGACTGGGGCTAAACGATGACATATACCCATACTAAATCCCTCTCCGCTTCCCCTTTTCAGAAGAGCAAGACATGCTTCTGCAGCCAGACACAGTGATCAAGAAGAGAGACTGCTTCAAGAGTACATGGCAAGCATGTGTCCAAGGATCTTATTTCCATAAAGGGTCAGAAAGCATGAAAGCATAAGATGCTCTTGTATGGAGGGGTTTATGAAACAATAGGCAGGGTGAATACTGGAATACAAGTAGTGATGTTGCAGGCAGCACAGGTTAAGTTTAAAAGGAAGTTGGAAGGCCATTTTGTAGGACATTTAGGTGAGTACAAACAGCTCGGTGTTGCAGAGGACACTGTTTGCTGTCTGTGGGTAACAGTGGGGTTGAAGAGTTAGGCACAGGAGTGAGGGCTGCTGTAGAATATACAGCTGAGGTGCATGGAAATGCATCAGCAAAGAAAAAAAATAGAGTGGTGGAGAAGACTCCCAGCAGTGTGTGCCCTTCACACCATTGTCAGCTGTTTCCTGACAGAGAACCAACAAGTTCAGCAATGAGATGGCAGCAAGATTTTTATTCCCAGGGATTGGTTTTCATATTGAAGTCTACCCTTCTTCCATAAGATCTGAACAGTTCATACCTTAACCCACAAATTTGAAGAGATCCTATGTGCAGTGACATGAGTTTCATAAATAGCCTGTGATGTACAGGTATTTGGATGATGACCTTCAGGATCTCAGACCACCTCCTGCATTGTATAACCTCCTGTCTTCACTAAGCCACTTTAATAACACACTATCTGCATTTAATCTGATTCTCAAACTTCTTATCTTTAAGCAGGGTACCTGAATACCTTTGGTTATGACATACAAGAATGTAAGTGAGATCAGAATCTTGCTCCTTATGTTCAGAAAGCTGCAAGAATAGCTTTCACTGTCCTTTGCAGTGTTTCTACAGATCAGTCAGCACCATTGTTGAATGTGGTCCTAAAATACAGTTGAGTTTGGATTAAATAAAATTGCTAAAGGTGTAGAGACTCCCTTCTTCCTTATAGATGTAAGCCACAGAAATGAGATAAGAAGCCTGGTTCATTTCAAATTCTCTTTGGGAGTTTGAAACTAGAAGTGAAAGAACAAACCCCTTAACAGCTATCAGGATCATCTCCCTCAGCAGTTGCAATATATTCATTATGGTAAAATAGCAGAGCAGCATGCATATACGTGCATACATCAAAAGGTTATGATGTGCAAATAATAAACAGAACAGGTGACTTGCAGCCTCTCCCAGAGCAAAGCCTGACTGCATGAGATCCATCAACATTCTGCTTTGACTGGCCCTTAAATACCATATGCAGAATGGCAATTAATTTAAATCAAGTGAGAGTTGCTCTGCATGCTCTTTCTGTTTGTAAGGAACAATACTTAAAACTCACCTCAGCAGTAAAACAATAACAGTAATTAATACAGTTGTATTACTCTGAAACCTTTTGCTGCAACTAGAAGCAGTCAAACAGTGCAGAGGAACATCAAGATTCTTACCATGAATTGTGTCCTATTCACGTTCATATTCAGACATAAGCAGAAATACCCAGCTTTTGTTTTCCAAGTATTTTAAATGAGTTGCAAGTGATTTGAAACTCAGTTCAACTGCTTTACCTACCCCAGCAGTGTCAGCCAGCATTTTGCTATCCCATAATTCTTGCCTGATCTTAAAATAAAGGATGATGCAGCAGTCTGTGGAAAGCAGAAGCTTGCTTACCCCTATTCTTGCCTAGACTCTTTGTTTGATTAGACCAGGACAAAAGAAATAACACCAAATTCACATCCATTCTTTGCCTCTCTTATTCTGTTTGCTGGCTGCAGAACATAGAGAGCAGGTTCTGTACTCACCACCAGGCTGGACTGTGTTTTGAATGTGCATGCCTTACTAGTGTTTTGACAGATAACATATGGAAAGCATTGTAACAGGGTAATATAGCCACAGCTAGATGGCTCTCAGCCCCTCTCCTCCATGGATATGGCAGCCCTCGTGATGTCCTATGTACAGGACAATGCCTAGGGATTCAGAATATCCTGCTTTTAGGAAGTATTTGATGAAAGATGACTACATATAGAAAAAGGAATTAAATGAGAACACTGATTCCCTGACCCTAAGCAGACAGAAGCACATTTAACAATTTCATGGTGATTTTTAAACATTAAAGAGGAGCTCTGAAATTGAAATAGGAATAAGTAAGGAAAAGAAAGGCTGAAACAGAACTAGTAGGAAGGGGAAAAGGCTTACAGGTGCTCCTGCAGCATCTAGATATGGTATGAGAAGACAAGGAAGGTTTTTATGAAGTCCTAGAAGCTCCCTCCAAAAAGCATCAAGCCACAAATATGTTATCTATAAAAGGTGTGTTTTCAGTTCATGTACACAAGAATTTAGAGAAACAATAGATCATAAACCACAAAAATGATTGATTCCTATAACCATCAAAACTTTATAAAATAATGACATTAATTATGGATAATCTTGCACAAAAGGTCAATGAAAGTTTGCAGCCAGGTTGTTCACTGACCTCGTTCACTGTCACGATGATAGAGTGCCAAGGCTGGAGCAAGGGAGGGAGTGGACATGTGTAGCCAGTGCAGGGGAAAAATGATAGCAGCAGTTCCGCTTTAAGTGTGTTTGAACTTCTTGGGAACCATTCTTAACTAATGGGATAGAACAGCATGCCACAGCTGAGCACAGCTGAGCCGCAGAGAAGAGCAGCAGGAGGAACCATTGTGGTCATCTGCCATGACCATTAGCATCAGCCATCCCAAAATAGATGGGCTCTGCTGCACACTTGGTAGCCCACAGCAAAACTATCTATGTTGAGCTTTTATTTGCAAATTGGGCTATTCCAGGAGTTAGTCTGCATAAGATTTTTCTCAACTTGTAGATTTGTCTCATACTCTTTATTGGTTATTGAGAGGGAAAGAGGGAGCAGAAGAGCCATGAAGTGAAAACTGAATTGTATTGTTTGTTCAGGATGGATGCCAGGTAACTTCCATTAATTGGAAGAATAGGGCAGGCAAGCAGATCAGGGATGATAAGCTTGACTCCTTAGGCAGAAGTTCAGCTGAACCTCTAAACTCAGTCAGCATTGCAGACAAGAGTTAAACTTAGAGCCTGGTCCCGACATACAGTCTTCAGACTGACCTTACCTACCAACATGGGCATAAACTTAGTCTGTCAGGCATTGAGGGTATCTGCAGCACTAATCAGTATACTCAAATCTGAACAGTTTTTCATGGAACAGTTGCAGAAATTACTCATCAGGTGTCACTGAGAAAGCCTCACAATTCAAGGAAAAATACCCTAAAATGTGTTCAACAGCAGATTCTGAAGTAAGCAAAGAAATGCAAATGAAAACTTGAGAGTGCTTTGAAAAGAAAAAAAAGGGATCATTAAAATGAGGGGCTACATGCAATTTCTGGGGCAGGAGAAATAACTATGCCAAGCTTGTGGAGAACAACAAAGGAAAAGATTAACTATATATAAGTCTCCCGCCAAGGATTCAAAAGGCCAGATTTGGCTCATGTATGTTATTAGTATCCCACAGAATAAGCAATTTATGAAATGAAGAAGAGATGCACAGGCAAGGCAAAAGCACGACATATAGGACAGTGGATGCCAAACAGATAACAAAGCATCAGTGGTGATATTAGTCCAGAAAGGCACACTCAACACTATGCAGAAGAGGAAAACAAAGCTGAAATCCAGCCAGACAAATCAAATGAGAGCTATAAACACCATTTTAACACTGTGAGAACCAAGCAAATAATGAAGGTGAAAAATCTACCAGCTGAGTTTTCAGATAGCAGGTACAATGGAAAAGTTATGCTTTCAGTTGAATTAAGTGCACAATGAACCTAAGGACATTAAACCTGGTAAAAATTATTCACTGCATACATATATACATTTTCCCAACTTAAAAAAACAGCACCCAACAATTAAAAATACTGAGATAAGACAAGGCATGGCAGCTTTCTAGCAGCAAAGTTATTAAAAGATTTTCCAGACATTTTTAAAGGATGGCAATTAGATAAAAAAGAATTATTCAGCCATTACAGCTGAGTATTCACATATTTAAAGCCCGGGAGCAAGAATCACAATGAGAAAGAAGCTGTTGAGCTCACCTGGGTTGTATACTGACCACCTAGAAGTCAAGCAAGCTGTGCACTTAGGAAGAGTTATTACATTTGAAAACCACAACATGAATGACCACATTTCATTAATTCAATTTGAAATGCACGGCAGCTCTTGTTGTCAAGGTATTAGACATGAGTTTCATTTATTTTTCTCGCATCTTTCATCCCCCTTAGTTAAGGTGAGCAGAACAAGAACTCTGCTCTACCTTGCCTGTCAACTGTTAAGATACTAGTTACAGGCTCCTCTTCCAAATCCTTTAAAACAGAATAAAGAAAAGGGAAGACAACACAATTGTGCACTTATGGTGTCACTCTGTAATTAAAGAACTACGACTAATGTCACTGACAAATGAGGCAAGTTACTTGCTTTCTTCTAACTTTCACTACTCTTAGGTCTTATTTGTTTTCCATTTAGACAATCTGATCTCCACAGCCAGTTTTCTTCCACATTATATAGTGCCTCACATAGCCAGTGCTAAAGTTACTGTAACAAACTAAAAAGTCATAACAACTATATAGAACACACAGCTCATCTGCCATTCACTGTACGAGTTTGACACTGTCTCCACATGCTTTTCACTGTGAGGTTGTGTGCAGATTTGTTTTCCATGGAGAAACCTCTCTGAGATTTCTCAAGTGGTGTGACACATTTTACTAAACAGAAACAGACTGCATCGTCTATTGCAAGAACCAGGGAAAGGAACCTATGGCCAGAGAGCATCCACCATTTTCTTCCACAGTGGCAGTGCACGTATTTATTAGGGGGAAGTTAACAGGCCATTGAAAAAAGGGTGGAGAGTGAGCATGAAACCCTGGGTAGAGCTGGAAAGCAAAACCCTGGTGAGTCACCTGTAGACTGATGGAAAGAAAGAATGGTTGAGGCTATCAGAGAAAGGTGAGAAAAGCATAAGCAGGACAATCCAAGGAGAGCAACTAAATCTCTGCAGAGCTACGTGGAAAGAGTGTACCGGATACTCTGCTTAAGTTAATGCCAGCTTGATTTACATTAATTGCAGACTGTTATTACTTTACTTTCCACACCACAGTAAATATTCTCTTCTATGACCAATCCAACTATTTATTTATTTTCCCAGTTCACATGGCAAGCAAGGACTTCACAGATCTGAGGCTCAATGCAGCTTTACCCAGGTTGCACCTATCTCTGGTTTATCACACTTGTAGGAAGTAGTTCTTAACAATAGGAGAGTTATAGTTTGAACACAGATGAATTCTGGTTTCTGGTAGATGAATTGTGGTTTCATTAATAACCTTAATACTACCACTTCCTAACTTCTGAATGATTGCCTTTGCCACGCTTGTATTATATGATTTCCTTTCAGGTTGTAATTATAGTATTTATAGTATATATGATATCCACATTTTATCTGGCATTTGAAATTTTACATTAAATCGGTATAATCAGTCTCAATTTTTGTCTCTACTTCTATGCAAGAAATCAAGAAGAAAAGGTAAAATTGGCGAGATTATGTCCATTGTCAGAATTATGGGTCAAGTAACACGTATATTGGATTTACTGTTACAAGAGCTACTTTTAGTAACCAATGCATTAGTATATATTTTTGATACAAGATCAAAATAAGAGTCAGAAGAATATTTGTCAGGCAGATCCTTGGCTGTAGTAATTAATCTCCAATAACCTCCTATAAAAAGAGATGAACAATACAAACTCTACAGACCTATCCTAGATGTCAAGATAAGCTTCTGGGTTTCACACATCATTAAAGCTGAGAAAACCAGACAAAAATGCAAAAAAGAAAAAAAAATGCTTTCAACACCTCCCTGAATATTCCCTCCTGCAAACAAGTGTTTCATTTTAGTGCCAGGCAATACCAAAAGTGTGCTCCCTTAGTGGATTCTTGGTGTACATTAACAATAAAGTCAGCTGCTTAAGTTTCTGTTGTTAAAATACTTCTGTTCTGTTCTGTTATTAAAATACTTCAAAGCTTGCTTCTGGGGTTTCTTTCCCCTCAAACAAATGAAGAGGAGAGGTTGCTCCTCCCGACCTGTGTAGGTAGGCTGTTTTCACTCTACCATCTGGGAAACTCAAAAGTCCTCCCACTACTTTTGGAGTACTGTGTACAGTTCTGGTCCCCGCTGTACAAAAAGGATGTGGACAGGCTGGAAGGGGGCCAGAGAAGGGCCACCAAGATGATCAGAGGACTGGGGAGCCTGCCATATGAGGATAGGCTGGGAGNTGGAATAATCTCCCCAGGGAGGTGGTTGAGGTGGTTGGCCACGTTGGACACCTTCAAGAGTCGTCTGGACAGGGTGCTGGGCCATCTTGTCTAGACTCCGCTCTTCCTAGAAAGGTTGGACTAGATGATCCCTGAGGTCCCTTCCAACCTGTGATTCTGTGATACTTTTTTTAATCTACAGGAACCACTTGGAACAACCACCCACATGACCAATGAACTTGTTTACTTAAACCTCTCTGGGTTTTGTGATACTCTTATCTACAGATATGATTCCCTAGCAATCAGTAAAATCTCATAGCCTGATAACTTTCAAAATTTCATAAGCCACCTAACAGAGTGGGGTGAATTTCTTCTGTACCTCTTTTGTTATTACTAATTTCACCCACTCCTTGTGGCGGAGAGGGAGGAAGAGAAAGCCTGTATGGTTGGATAAGGTGAACACTGGAACATCATTTGAATGTCACTACTCCTGGAGGTCAAAAATTTCAGTCTCAGCAGTAGCAATCATAACAACTCCAGAATATGTAAAGTTTTGAGAAAAATACCTGAGCAACATCTTTTGAAGAACACCGTCAAATACAACTGGGACAACCTTCACAACAGCTATATAATACTTTGCGCTGGTAAACGATTGGTGAAGTAGCATATTCAAGTTTCATATGTATTGTTTTAGTCACAAAGAATTATAAAGAGTGAAAACTAAAAACTGTCTTAGAAAAGGAAAGAAATATTTGATATTAGCATGCTCCTTAACAACAGGACAGGGCAAAAGAGAAAAAACAGCCTTAACCCCACTGACACACCTAGTCATCCTAGGTACAGACACCCTCTTCACCTTCACCAGATGAGTATTAAAACCACTAATTGCCCTGTCGTGGTTTAACCCCAGTCAGCAACTAAGCCCCACCCAGCTGCTTGCTGACTCCCCCCACCCCGGTGGGATGGTGGAGAGAATTGGAAGAGTAAAAGTGAGAAAACTCGTGGGTTGAGATAAAGACTGTTTAATAATTGAAATAAAATAAAATAGTAGTAGTAACAATAATAATAATAATCAAAGTGAGTGATGCACAATACAATTGCTCACCACCCGCAGACTGATGCCCAGCCCTGAACAGTGATCATTGCCCCCCGGCCAAATCCCCCCCCAGCTTATCTATTGAGCATGACGTCAGATGGTATG